>JBBPPX010000036.1:0-145138 GCA_038092235.1 Leccinum boreale | reverse complement strand
GTCCTCGCCGTCGCCATCGCCGCTCACGCTCAGATGGCGTGCACGGGCGCCTTCTTCGTCCGTCGTACTGTCTGTGGCACGCGACCGATCGTCCACCGCACTCCTAGACTGTGCACTTGCCACCGACGGATCAAAGTATGACGCAATTATGCCCTGCGTCCACACGGTCGAACCTGCATTCGCCTCCGAATCAGTGGGAAGTGCCGACAGGAGTGCTGAGCGAGGAGATGCTGATTCTAGTTCGGCTTCAGCTTCGTCGTGGTCCGTGTGCAACGCGAACGTTGGAAAAGTTGTTTGAAGGATACGTGGAGGACCGATCTGAAATTGTTGGAGTTCTCGGAAGACGGTGTTGAAGGCACCGAGGTCGGGTGCTTCTGTGGGCAGTAATGAATTCGAGATGACATCCGACGGAGATGAAAACCGATCAGTACGAACGCGGGAACGCGTCATTGAATTACAAGAATGCAAAAAAGATTCAGCGACGAAAGAGCAACTGAGAGGGACTCGAACTGACCGTCTGAGGTGGCCTCGCTGAGGCGAGAATAGGTTGAAAACGGACTGATCGCAGTGGGTGAGTTGGACGTCGTTTCCGAGCTGGAATGAATCATCTTGGACGATCATTAAGAAAGTGAATGTGCTGTGAGGACGTCAATTTGTGCCCCGGGACCTCCGAGTCTACGTAGAAAGATTGTGGGTGTTCGGGTGTCCTGATGTTCGCGACAGTGGGCTTTGGTACTTGAATTTGGATGTGGACTTGAATGTGGTCGTGTCAGAGGAGAATATAAAGTAAAAAGGACTGCGGATACACAGGACTTGACAAGCTGTGACTCTGGTGTGAGACAACCTCATGGCCTCCTGAACCCTTACACGTGACCTTGACTCGACATGACTCGTTGCCCAACGAAATTATGCTGCAGAGTCATTGAAAGTATATACTTGATGTGCACAAAGGCGAAGATTGGAACTATGAAAACAATACATCCGACTCGGAGCGTCGTGAATACATATCTAATAACGTACATACCTACCGTGTGAGATGTTAGTTAAGGAAATGCGATGAAAATGCCAGTGGGTGTTCGTGTAGTAATTGTATCAATGCAAACGTGTTAGAGATTTAAAAAGATGATGAAGATGAAGATGTTTAATGCAATAGAGATTAAAAATGAAAGAGGAAAATGAAGCACCAGAGCAACCGAGGACTAGTGGAAACTAGACCCTTCCATCTGCAAGTCACTCATCTCCACTGGTGTGGAATGATAACTGTACGTTTGGTAGGGTGCTTGAGTGTAAGAACTCATATCCGATGCGGCGGACGAAAAGGGGTATGAATATGGAGCATCGAACGATGTTGCTTTGGTGGGGTAACTGTACTGTTCGTAAGGTGCGCTTTCGACCGGCGCGTATGAGTTTTCGTAAGTTGAGAGGGTTGCTGGTGTAGGGAGATAGGTATCGTTCACGCTATACTGTTCCTCATATGAGGGAAGAAGGGGTACCGGAAGAGATGCAGGCGGATCGTAGATGGGGTACTGCACCGGAGGAATGATGTGGGATAAAGTAGATGCTCCTGTTCCTTGCATGTGATCGAACTGCGAGAGAAAGTTCTCAAACAATGCGTCTGTGGTCACATCGAGAGGATATCCCCCCTCAGGGAGAGGCTCGGCGAGTAGAAGTTGGTCAAAGGTTGAAAGGCTCCCTTGCTGAATCTGCTCGAGTGCGGGCAATTGTGAATACCCATCCACAAGCATTTTGGCCTCGGTAGTCAATCCAGATCGAGGATGGAAAGATTCCTGTGTCTGAGCATCGGGTGCGACAATCGGATCGTTGACTTGCGGGTATTTGGGTATCAACTCGGTGTTGTATGCCGCAAAGGCATTCTTGATGTCCCGACCGTCCACACGGCTGCCAGCCGGCGGAGGAAGGGAAGCGGTCTGATCCAGGATAGAGGATGCCTCAGGAGTGGGAGTGCCCGATACTTCCAGGGATGGGTCGAATGGGGAAGCGGACTCAGTCGATCTGTCCGTCGAGGTCGGGGACAGTGAGGGGTATGGGGCAGTCTTACGCTGTCGACGTGTTTCCTTCCGATCGGTGGTAGCTGATCTACAACTTCTCGAGTTTTCTTTGGGTTCCTGTCCGTGAACACCTCTGCGGTGCCTCGCGAGGGAGCCTGGGTCGCCAGTGGAAAAGTCACAACCGACTTCTGTGCATTTATGGGGACGTTCACCAGTGCTATCACGCGAGTCAGTCAAAAGGGTATTACTTCATCTGTGGCACACTCACTGTGTGTTCATGTGGGTCTTGAGATTATTACGCTGACGTGCCTTATAAGTACATCCAGGGTGGGGGCAAGGATGCTTTCTGTAGAGCCCGATCAGCCTCGCGTCATCACAAGAGGATGTTAGGGATCCACGTACAACTTCTCCTTGATCGGATCGTGAAGATCCATGTGTCGTCTGAGGTCAGATTTGCGACTGAGTGTTATCCCGCAGACAGTGCAATCTATAGGTGTCTGAATAAGATAGATGAGTGGAGCATCGGCGCGATTATATATGAGAACATACAGGAACAGATCTTCCCATGGCGTAAGATATGGATTCCAGCGGAAGAGGAGAGTGGTAGCCGAGGAGGATAGATGAGGATCAGGGACTGGGCATAGACGTGTATGTAAGGAGCGCGAGAGAGAGTACACGTCTACCCTCGTCTGTTCAAGACAATTGAATCCTTTTAGGTGATTACGTGATCTTCCGCGAACGGAAAAATAACCCCTGACCAGATGTTAGTTAAATTCTCAAACCAAGGAAACACTCACAGATATCCAGTTTTGTGAGACGAATCTCTGATCATCTTTTCAGTCGCGATGGCACCTAGCGGGCCACGAGGACAAAGGGGGTATAAGGACCTACCATCCTACTTTGACCCAACATATCTGCCGTTATTCTTGTTTGTCACTCACTCCGGGCCAAGGCTGACTATGTTAACAAGATTATTCCGAATGGAAAGTATATAACAAACTACGCGTGACCTCGCTGGCTGAATTACGAGCCAGGCTGTCGCGGAGCACCACGGAACTGGTCGGCAAACGTCCCTAGCATTTCGGTGGGGGTCATATTCCATCTCACCACACTACCAGCCAGAAATCCTAAGAGAAAGCATAGACAAGTATTAGTACACGCCAATTAATTTCTGGCTCCACCAGACCCACACCAGCGGTTCGACACGACAATGTGATGTAACGAGAAAAAGTTGTTAAGTCGACTCACCGACCCCAATACCAGCCATCATCATCTTCCCAAAGACGCTTCCTGGCGCTCGTGGACGAGCCATGTGTAGTGCATATAAACCGGTCAAGCCAAGCGCGCCTGTCCCGACGACTCTACATGATATACAGTCCTTGTATTCCCACTGCTTCACCTCTTCTGGCGGTGTCAAAGCAGGAGAAGCCGACGTTAGGGTTGACGGAGGCGATGACTTTGATGCACGCGGTGGTCCAGACATTGGGATAGGGTGAAGTTACTGAGGTATTTCTGTGTCAGGAAAGCAGCACTTTACACGGTGCCGGGTGAGTCGTCGTCAGATATTATCTGCAAAACTGTCAACATATCATCAAATGCAAATGGCCGGTA
Source organism: Leccinum boreale (assembly GCA_038092235.1). Taxonomy (NCBI): domain Eukaryota; kingdom Fungi; phylum Basidiomycota; class Agaricomycetes; order Boletales; family Boletaceae; genus Leccinum; species Leccinum boreale. The sequence continues at coordinate 141,518 of JBBPPX010000036.1, read as the reverse complement.
GCGGCATATGAATTAGCATCATCTGGTTCACAATACACTGTAGTGCTTGCACTTACAGTGGAGCAACAACCTCCTGCGTAGAAACTCGGAAGAAAATATCGCATGCAGTGCGGATTTTTCAAGTTCAAACCCAGCGGTCTGCCACAAGTCTGCCACCCACGTGCACTACCGGAGCACCGTTCCGCGGATTCAAACCGCTGTCTGCAGAATCCAACATCTCGTATCCCCGAGGTCTAAAAGTGTCATTCGAAGAGTTTTCAGAATTATCCGTGTCAGAGTGCTAGCGTTATAATGGCGCGGTAAGGCATATCATATCCAAGCAAGCACTTCCACGAAGAAATTTGATACAGCCCACTGCCGAGCGACCCAAAGGTATGCAAATTTAAAGTCTGGACTGGCCCAAGTGAGTCACGACCTGATCATGATCTTCATGTGAATTTAGCAACGTTGACCTCGTCTCTTCGACATGTACGCACAGTTGGTTTTGATTGGCTCATATTCACGTGATGGCAATACCGGGTCCCTTGCGCCACGATCGGCCCGATAGTCGCCACAACGCCCACCAATGCATGACGAGATCGGCAGTAGGATTGTGCGGTGGTGATTTGCTCATTCGTGATCCTACACGGAGTGACATTTTGACGGAAGGATGCCTATTTCGCGGTAGCAGGTGCTACCCACGGCAGACCTTCGAACTTACAAACCCACCAGACCAAAGTTTTGACGTTGGCAAAGGTAGGTCATCGAAACAAAGAGAATGATACAAGGGCGAGCGGGTGCATGCGAATGCGAAGGGCCATATAGGAGGCACTCAATACCATAGGCTATAGCTCGCCAAACATAATGATTCAAATTTCAACCTCTAGACACCGACGCGAATAAAACTGCAAAATATAAATTCATGTACAAATTTTTTTCAGAACACAGTAAGAGAGGGTTATCTCCAACTTGCACTTGTGGAAATGTAATTGATGACAGGTGCAAACGCGCTGAATAAAGATCACAACAACGCGGAAATTGGAGAGCCAAATTTCAAAACCCATTTCTCCCACTCCTTTCTCATACTCAGCGGAACGTGCACCAGCATGAGTATGAACTTCCTAGCCAACTCACAACAAGCCGCCGAGAAGCTCGTTGAGAAGGGTGGTGAGACCCAGGCCGGTGATGATGGACTCGATAGGCGAGATCAAGATCAACAAGGGACTGAGCAGTCCAATAACCAAGCTGAGCAGGACAGACATCAAGCTGAAGACCACTTCCCTATCAAATCGGACGCTTGTCAGATATTCTTATACCAAAAATATGGAGTGGTACTTGCCCGAGTACACTCAACAAAGCGAATATGATAGGGTAGATGGCTGCGTCGACCACAAGAAGGACCGCGTTCGAAGCAGTTAAGACGAGCTGTTGCATGGTAGTCATGTGAGTTCTTGAACTACTTCACGGTAGACAACAGGAGACGCACGCCAACAACAACATAGAGAAGGGTGGCAATTTCAGACGCCGTAAGGATGGTGATACCGTCCACATCGACCATGATGACTTCGAGGGACTGTCCAACAAGCAAGCCCAATTCGCCAATCGCGCCATTCAGAGCTGAGCTGATATCACCAATGATGGGGGTCAGGATAGCCTGGGTCGCGTTTCCGGAGTTGGCATAGACTGCATGATCGTCAGCAAGCCAACAAAAATGAGAATGTGCATGCTACTCACGCAGTTGCTGAGTGAGAGGTGTGACGGTACTGGTAAGCCCAGCCAGAACGACAGCTACCGACTGGGGGGCCGTGCGTTCGACGACTGGAGAAGCAAACACGCTGACCGCGGCGGCGAAGAGAGAGGCGATGGCGAAGAAACGCATTATAGCAGGGATATGAAAGCTGTTGTAAGAACTCGTGTACTGGAGTGCTTGGGGAGTTCAAGATGAGCCAGGAGGTTTTTATACCTCGATCTTGAGTACACTGATGCAAACCTGGACTCGGATAATGCGCCCTTGCCCTGGAGAGACATGAGATCCGAGGAAAAGAGCGGAATAATCCACGGAAGTTTCACATGATTCATGGCACCAATCGATACCATTGAGTCGAATGTGGCATGGGCGCGATGACAGTTCCCACCGCAAGGCGGCCCACAAATCTACATTGTCTGCCTTCTCGTCCCTGTCATCTGTAAGACACTGGCAAGCTGGTGGCCGGTTGACATCGATTGCAACCACCATCCCCGACCAGACTGTACCGATGAGCCAATCACATACGCTAATATTTGTTACTCACCCTCCAAGGCCTCAGTACAATATGCAATACAGTCAAAGACCTGTAGAAGTTACGGGAAACATAAAAATGAGCCTTGTGCCGATAACCGGTTTGGGGAAGTTATGGGGGCTATATCGGCAATCTCGGGGGAAATCGGAGGTCACAGAACACAAAAAAAAGGTCATCTGTGCCTGTACCAAAAGACACTGAGACGTTTTTCGGGGATAAAGAGTCGATAATTGGACCTGGGGGGTGAGTTATTGTTCGAGGCCATGCTACCAGGCCTGGCCGGCATTGCAGACAAGATGTCCAATTGTTGGTACATGGATATAAAAAATGCTTGCTTCCGTTCCCTCACGTAAGATGTCCCGGTACGCAGATCGTGTACATAGATGGGAATCCTCTGATTGGTGGGTCTAGGCTGTTATGAATGCGAGAGGCGTCAATACAATATCACACGCAGGTGACGGATCTAACGGGTTTTCCTCCGAAGTGCTATCAAATAATGCTGAGCGTTGCGTGCCAGTCCAATACCGGAGGGAATGTGCCGAACGTGAGGTTACATCGGAGGTGATAGCGGGCTCTTGAGTCTTTGCATGCATGTTAGAGAATAAGCGAGCCAAGGAACATCACAAAACTTCGTACCTTGCTCCAATGATAGATAACATACAGTCGAACGGAAACGAGGAGTCCAGGTGTCATCGTGATCAAGTTTGATAGTACATTTGCTTCAAGTAACACATGGATAGTCCGCAAATCTCTCAGCCCTTGCCGCGCAAGTAATCGCGCATTGCAGGGTAGACGGCGGAGATGACGTACCGCTTTGGACGACAACGTTATATGAAAACGGGTGTGCAATGTGGCCGATCTAGAATGCCAATGTGTGAGAACATGGAGTCAATACAGTACACTCGCTCATAACGCATAGCGTCGCGACCACACAAATATCCATGCATTAAGAGAATTTTGCATCATCAGCGTGCATTTTGGCTGAGAGGGGGTGCAAGCAACGGCTCCCCATGGGCTATGCATTATGAGCGAGTGTATCGTATACTGGACCTCGGCCTTTAGGGGAAGGACTGGCACAAAAGGAGCAAATTCGGTGCACTCGGCAGTGGAAGTAAGACGACACGAACAGTTGGTGCACACACGTGACATGCGAAATACTTCTGGGTAAAAGTTATGCACAGGCACAGGTCTGAGGTCTCAGGGCAGACTGAAAATGGTCGTGCACCATACTTTCTGTGTGTCGGAAGACGAAAGGTGTTTCACAGTCCATCTTGATTCCAATCCAGACAGGTATATTTTTGTCCGCCTGACCGGTGCGATTCTAGGTCCTATGTGGTAGAATGGTCGAGCGAAATCGTCGGTCTGGGTAGATCCCGTACGTCGTCCGGAGCTTCAGTGAGTCATTGGCCCGGGTGAGAAGCCTTGGACCTGGGAGTAGGCTATAGTTTACATCATATTGAGATATTCCGTCGAGCCTGATAGGGCATACGTTACTTACGATCTGTTTGAACTTCAAGATGAGGCACAGTGAATTTTTCGGATGAGAAAGCTACTTACCTCCGTTTGATCCGTGGAAGAAAGAGCCGCACCGGATTGGGCCGTGCTCGGGCCGTAAACAAAAATCCTAGCACTGCCACCTCCAACGAAGTTGCGATGAACAACCATGTCGATGAGGAACCTGTCACATCATTGAGTGTCCTCATCAATCAAATAGATCACGTCTTGGCGCCTCCAGGTCCACTCGATAATGCCTCGCTATCCCGCGTACCCGTGATTCGTATATACGGCGCATCCTCTACCGGTGAGAAAGCATGCGTCCATGTCCACCAGGTCTATCCGTACTTCTATGTTGAATACCCTGGAAGTGTGACCCCAGACCACGGTAAGCACGCTAGTTCGTCCTCGATTATTCTCTCACCATTTTGTTAGTCAAACATTACATCGCTCAATTGTTCCTATCCCTGAATCACGCTATCGCACTCTCACTCAAACGCAATCCAGACTCCCCAAATTCCCAATGTATTCGCGCCATCATCCTCGTGAAAGGAATCCCTTTTTACGGATTTCATTTTTCCTACACGCCATTCCTCAAGATTCTCATCGCAGATCCCGCACTTGTCAACCGAGCTGTGAACATACTGCGAACAGGCACAGTCATGCATACCAAATTTCGTATTTACGAGAGTCACCTGAGCTATCATCTTCAGTTCATGAGCGACTTCGGCTTATACGGATGCGGTTGGATCAACCTCAGCCAAGTCTGGAAACGTGGTGTTGAAGAAGACGATCCCGACCTGGGTGCACCTAACGCGCTCAGGATGTCACCCTACTGTCGACAATCTCGAATGCCACTGGAAGTTGATGTAGCTGCTCATCAAATACTCAACCGCCACCGGCTTTCTGCGCGGAGCCTGCATCACAAACTGTCCATACCAGCGCCAGCGGTGTCATCTGACCCTCTTGTGTTGAGTGTCCGTGAACTGTGGGAAGATGAACGTCATCGCCGAATCGCCAGGGGCTTATCTCCTACGCCCAAGGTACCAATCGACTTGAGCAAATCATCCAGGGGGGAGGGTGGAGATTGGGTGGCCGAGGCACGATGGTGGGACGAATTACGCTCTAAGATCCAGTGCGAAAAGGAATATGGTCAAAAGATGGCAGAGAGTGATACAGGCTGGGAAAAATGGGTCATGACGCCGTTCGAAAGTGTGGAGGCGCTCTGGGAGCAAGAATGGCGAACTTGGAAACCTGGTCGGTCTGGTTCCGAGGACTTGGACATCGCCCCGCCGTTGACTGAAGCCGGGGATACGGAAAATCCATTTGCACAGGCCAGCCAGGGTGAATCGTGGTTTGGCAGTGGTGCTTCAACGGACATGGCTGCGGATGTCGACGAGGAAATGTTGTCGAGCCAGGATATCAATCAATTGGTCGAAGGGGATTGGCCAAAACTGGCTGATGACGAGAAGGTAGATGAAATTATCGATGAGGAGGGCCACATACATCAGCTATTGGAAGAAGTTGTGCCCGATGTCCATGCAGGCAAGAGCCACGAAGATGTTCAGCCAAGAGAGAAGTGAGTATTTAGTAACTCAAAGTCCTTCGCATCATCATCTCAACTGAATCACAGCCCACCCAATCTACTTGGTGTGGAGGAAACACTGTCTGTCCTCAAGAATCCTTTCACGATTGCTTGGAATCGACTAATGCAGACAAGGTATCGTGATTATTTCTCCCGGAAGTGCTCGCTCATCAAATTCGACAGGCAGAAACGATCACGCAGTCGTTCTGTGGACATCCATGATTCAGAAGCTCCGGCCAAGTCAGAAATATTGCACCTCACACGGCCTGACTCTAAATAATTTGTTTAGGAGACGTTTAAACCAACAAACGTCCATTTGCGACGTCTTCACGACACCAAAGTAAATGTTCTACGCTGTTATTAATTTGACCGTGACATCGACAGCCTCCGTAGCACTGCAGGCCCTCAGCAACCGTCTGTAAATACCCCTACAAACGGCACACCCTCCACTTCTGTTCCTTGGCATCGGTCAGTGCCGCATAGTCAAATCGAAGTGTGACAATGACACCTCTTTCACTGCGAAGCGTAGGAACGCCGCTTACTGATCAAGTTCCCACCACTCCAGGTTCGAACCACGAAGAACCGGATTTTCTACCGTAAGCCTTATTCTATATCGAAGTAACGTTTGTTCCCAATGTTTACAGTACCTTTGAACAAGAGCCAATCGAAAACACACAATTCAATCACTCAGCGGTGCTGTTGTCCCTGCCTAGGGCGTCGTACAATTCTCAACCTGGTAGATCGCAGTCTTCATCTCGGTCATCAAAGGGTCGAACCTTCGTGTATGCTCCTCGACCACCTTCTGCATTGGAGCTGTTGAGTACCTTGGAACAACTCGGGCTACCGAGACAGGAATATCGCGATCCATTCTATTCCAAGAAAGCTGATGTCCCGGATGGCCCCAGAGAGTATGCTGGTCTCGTCTATCATCTCAAGGGGGGCGAAGGGCTGGATGCTCTTGAAGAATGGCAGGGGAGCGAAACCCATATCTCCTGTTCTTCCAAGGCCAGGAGGCTTGCCGTCCCATGTAATGGATGGGAGTACGCCAGCACTCCTCCGAGTGTCCGACAGGTCAAGAAGTGGTTGGAGGGAAATCCGTTACAGCCAAGCAAATCTACCAAATATAACTCACAGGTTGGTATTAATCCTCACGTGGCCCTCAGCGCTCAAATTCACTTGCTACACTAGATGTCAGGGCGAACGCCAACAAATGTCTTCGGATGGCGGTCCCTACCGGCAAAACGTTCCGAGTTAAACACTCGCGAAGGTCAGCACATGACCTTGTTCTCTCTGGAAGTTTTCGGTATGCCTTATCCCCCAAATCGTCTCGAGCTATATTGAAAATATTGCATAGCACCCTCTCGAGGGAATCGCATACCCGATGCGAACCAGGATGGTATTGTCGCCATCTTCTATGCACTAGGTGGCGATAACCTGCATTCCGGGTTACTCGATCAGGGCGTTCTCGTGGTTCAAAATCCTCAGCTGGACCCTCGCCGTTTGCGTGACTACTCCCTTGAAGCAGTCCAAGACGAACTCGAGCTGATCAACCGAATCATTGATATCATCGTTGATGCTAATCCGGACATCCTCGTGGGCTGGGAAGTACAAGCTGCGTCCTGGGGTTACCTCAGTTCACGTGGATCTCAATACGGTATGATAGGACGCTTTTCACCTGTCAGATGCCACACTGACGCTTGCAGGACTTGATGTTTCCGAACTAATTGGGCGCGCGCCGACCACCTTGTCGCGGGGTGTCGGCACCGACGAATGGGGTGTCAGAACAACCACTACATTCAATGTCACTGGCAGACATGTACTCAACGTCTGGAGAATTATGCGCAGCGAGCAAACCCTGAGCAGTTATTCTTTTGAGAACGTGGTTTTCCATTTGTTACGCAAAAGGTTCGTAGTTTGAGCATGCTGAAATCGTCGTGACTGACTTCAACCGTACGTAGGGTTCCTCGCTATACGCCATTCACGTTGACTGCATGGTACAACAGCAAAAGTCCTGTCCGTACTGCCCGAGTGCTGCGATTTTTGCGCGACCGCACCGCGACGACACTCGAGATTCTCGAGGAAGCAGAGACCATCACAAAAATTGCGTTAGTTGTCGGTCGATGACGTCTTGCTAGACTGGCTGACGTCTCGAGGACAGTGAATTTGCGCGCGTCTTTGGAGTCGATTTCTACTCTGTCATCAGCCGCGGATCACAATTTAAAGTAGAGTCTTTCATGTTTCGTATCGCGAAGCCGGAAAGTTTTGTTCTCTTTTCGCCGAGCAAACAAGATGTACGTATTCGCCATGAAATCATCTGGCCAAGAAGAATGATGAATGTTGGGATCCCAGGTCGGCAAGCAAAACGCCGCAGAATGCATGCCTCTCATCATGGAACCTCTCTCCGCGTTCTATAACGGACCTCTTCTCGTCCTGGATTTTCAATCTCTGTATCCGTCGATCATGATTGCGTACAATTATTGCTACTCGACGTGTCTGGGTCGTGTCGCCGAGTTCCAGGGGCGAAACAAGTTTGGCGTGACGGATCTCGATCTCCCGCCTGGTCTTTTAGAGAAGCTTCAAGATTATATTACGAGTTCGTTGGGTTTTTAACTCGTGTGTTCATGAACGTTCACTCACCACTACACTCCAAGTCGCACCAAACGGGATGATGTATGTGAAGCCTATCGTACGGCAGGGTCTGTTAGGCCGGATGTTGACTGAACTACTGGACACGCGCGTGATGGTTAAACAGGCCATGAAGAACGTCAAGAGCGACAAGGTGCCGTCCTCAGTATTCTTCCTCGGTCATTTCATCATTGTTGGGCCAACAGGCACTGAGCCGCATACTAGACGCTCGGCAGCTCGGGCTCAAGTATATCGCCAACGTCACGTACGGCTACACGAGTGCAACCTATTCGGGGCGGATGCCTGCAGTAGAGATTGCAGACAGTATCGTACAGAGCGGTCGGGAGACGCTCGAAAAGGTATTTGATGGAGATACTTCAAATTTGTATCATTACTACCCACGTCGCTCACTGTTGGAATCTAGGCCATTGTCGTCATCGACACGACGGAGAAATGGGGAGGGAGGGTCGTATACGGGGATACGGACTCGGTTTTCGTCTATCTGAAGGGAAAGACAAAGGAACAGGCGTTCAAGATTGGATATGAGATTGCAGATGCGATAACGGCCATGAATCCACCGCCTATCAAGCTCAAGTTTGAAAAGGTAAGAACGGCGACACGGGATGACACGAACCGTGCACAACGAGACTTACCGACGTGACAAGGTGTACTTGCCATGCCTGCTCATGGCGAAGAAGCGATACGTCGGGTTCAAATACGAGACTCCCGACGAAGTCGAGCCTGTCTTCGATGCCAAAGGCATCGAAACCGTGCGACGCGACGGCGTGCCGGCCCAGGCGAAGATGACTGAGACTTGTTTGAAGTTCGTTGGAGGTCTATCACAATCCAACATTTTCCCTCGAAACTCACCATCCGCGCTGCAGGATCCTGTTCCGTACACAAGATTTGAGCGAGGTCAAGAGTTATTGTTGCAAGACGTGGTCGAAAATCTTGCGCAACAGAATATCCTTGCAAGATTTCATCTTTGCCAAGGAGGTGAAAATGGGGACGTATAGGTGAGAAATCGACGCTGTCTTTTCTTCAGCAACTGTATCTTTCTTTCTGTCAGCGACAAGGGGCCTCCGCCACCTGGTGTCGCGGTAGCAGCGCGACGACTTTTGGAGGATGAGAATGATGAAACTCAGTATGGAGACCGTGTGCCATATGTCATCGTGCGCGGTGATCCACATACGCGGCTCGTGGAGAGAGCCATCACGCCAGAAGAGTTTTTGGCGAACAAGTGCGCGGTTACGCCAGGGAACACCACCGGAGCTGACATGGAAATTCTAGGCAACTGCGCATTGACGCATCGTATTACATCTTGATGGTTCTGATACCCCCATTGGAGCGCATCTTTAACCTTGTAGGTGCGGACGTCCGTGCCTGGTATGACGAGATGCCAAAAACGATCACGGTCGACGAACGGGACCCGCTTGCGCTCTCGCCTAAAAAGCGTGCGCGTATCAATACAAACAGGTTCAAGATCGACGAACATTTTCAGAGTGCGCGCTGTCTGGCATGTAATCGTGGGGCTTCAGATGGTAGGCTTGGCTGAGTGTCGCATTGTGTGTCTCTAGGGCTAAGTCGACGCGACCATTCCAGGTATATGTGATATTTGCCACGCCAACCCTCAAGTGACGATACCCAATTTGTTGTCTCGTCTGCGAAAAAGCGAACAAAGGCTGCTCGACGCGCAACGTATATGTACGTCTTGTGCTCAGACCGCGTCAAGCGAGCCGAACGCATGCATGAACATCGACTGTCCGTGGCTGTATGAGCGTACAAAAGCGGAGCAGAAGCTTGTCTTTTTGGAGGGACTGCAGACGCTGGTGGATGACTTGGATGTGCCCAACGACGATGTAAGGGAATAGTAGGTGGACGTGGACTTGTAACTTCCAGACTAGTATGCCAACGATGACGTAGGAGTTTGATCAGCAACGATGCCACTGACCACCTGGGACGACTTCAGAGCCTCTCCGCTGCTCTTCCTCGCGTATCGCAGTGTCTGCACCTGCTGCGAGTGTGATGGATGAATGCAGGGGTGCGATTGTTGTGTGTCACAGGTCCACATCTTCGCCGATCGGAAAGGTGCAGTCCGCAGCGTCCTTCCACCTCACAGCCGTTGATACCAACCGTCAATGTCATTTGTCCTTGCTATGAGATATGCATTACAGTACGATTGCTCCTTACAAATATATAAACTGTAATAATTCGTCAAGCACAAGTCACGCAGAAACAGTCGTCTTCGAACGTTATGTATTGCGTCTTGGCTTGATTTTGGCACATTCGGCTTCAGGCTCTTATCGCGACCCGGCCAGAAGTATATGTATGAACCTCCTCCTGCTGGCGCGAGATACAAACTAAATTTAAATGTCACTGTGATAAGACCATCGGCCCCGCGCAGCGCCGTAAGAAAAAGGCTATACATACTGTTACTGCTGTTATCGTTGGTGCCGTGACCCGGTCAGAACTATCAGTACGTACAGCCATACATCTCCAGAGTCTCTCATCGGAGTTCCTGGACCCTTTAGGGGACAGCCTGTTTGGGGGGGAAACTCGTGCTCAACCGGTCCCGGTACCGGGATCCGTTTGGCGGTGGCGTGGGTAGATTAACACTAGGAGTTCCGAGTCTTCACGGCGGTCGAGTTGCATCCTTCCTGCAGTCCAGCTGATCCTTCACTTCATCTCTTTGTTCCTGATTTATCTCTTATTGCTTTTGAAAGAAATGGCGGCTCTAGGTAAGGTTTCGTGGGTCGGGTTCTCGTCTGTCGCTGACGGGTTGCGCCATCCAGGTGTAGTGCCGCATGTTGTGGAATCAGATGCCACTTGATCATCAAAAAGCAGGGTACAAAAAGAAACTAATCACAGGAGAATTCGGCAAGCGTTATAGTAGAGTCTGGGACCCACAGAACTGCAGAGTTTTCCACTGCCGAACACGAGTTTTGAAACGATGACCTGGACCCCTGTGATCAATGCCGCTGATGTACTTCCGGACGGAAGCTACGCATGATGGCTTCCGAGTCGGATTGTTACTTCCGGTGATACTGAACTGTACCGTCTGTACGTAATATGATTGATGCGGGACTATGTGCGAAGATGGCCCGGGATGCTCGGGCTGTCTAATCAACTTGCTCATCCGTCTGGCGCCTCTCTCCGAGGATTGGGGCCGGACCACCAACACGCTCGGGCGACGGTGTACAATACAAGTGCGAAAGCTCTTGTCAGGGGGCTACTGCTCCCCCGACCGCTGCCCGTCCGAGGTCGTTTAGGGCACAGGCTAACCAATCTTACACCCTATGCAGGGAGTTAGCCAGGTTTCAGAGGTGCCAACAGGGGCATGCAAGGGGCGCGACCCGGATGGATTGGTTGCAAGTTGGGATGCACGAGTGGGGAGGAGCCTGCTCGAGGTAGGGAGATAGAGGAAAGGAAAAGCATGGGGTCCCTCTCCGCCATCCGAGTAGGATTTCGACGAGTGACATAGAAATCAATCGTACGAACATCAACTTCACGCGCTTGTACAAGGCTCAGCGCTCAACATTGATCTGGCGCTCAGTGGATTCCACAACCCCAGTGAGCGAGAAAATTTGAGATCGTGTAAGACTTCCTGTTGCTTGGACTCTCGACAGCCATTTGCTTGACATCGGGCGACGGCGATTGCAGGACATGGGCGTAGGCTGGAGACGACGCGGCGAGTGACGCGACAAACTGCATGCCGAGATCGTGCCGAGAGCTTCCCAGATCCAATTTAACTCCGAAGCATCTCTAATTTTGGAGGCGCTCCATCGTTCTGCAACGGGCTGTGAGCGCTAATATTTTACTCGGCTCCAACCTGAGCGCTGAGCGCTGAGCCATCGATTTGTCCTTTACTTAAAGCGCTAAGTGCTTGGACACGCGAGTCCAAGCATAATAACCTCTAAGTTGAGGGAACGTTCCTTCCAGATTGGTCAGTGTCATGACCATTCAACGGCCCATATGTCCGAGAGGTCTTTTTTGTGACAGACTTGAAGACTCATTGGAAACAGTCCAAGCACTAGTATACGGAGGTAATAAGCTACTGACTGATCAGGTTTAATTAGTGTGTGGCTCATTTGTTCTGAACAGTACTAGTGTGGCCCGCCGCCCACCTTGAAATATTCAATGTCACCGCCTCACACAGCAACCCGCCTGTACATCAAATTTATTTAAGAAACGGACAAGTGCCTCAAGACCGCAGATCTGCGATACTATCCCACCAGAGCGTTGAGCCGCGCCTCGATCGACCGTGCGGCTGTCTACATAGTCACTCAACGCTGGCGTCCAAGTCATAATGGGGACATCTTGTAGTCTCCTGCGGCGCTTCCAACGGCGTCCAGGACCGGATATAACTGTTTGCACAAAAAATGTTGATCGCGCAGAGGGGATATCAGAGGTGACTAGTATGTGCCGACAGTTGCATATATACGTAGTTCGAGGACTTACCCACCATCTAGATGATCCATCCTTGGAACCTACTCTTGTCGCAGGGTATACCGGACAGGCGCCGCGCTTCAACTTGTGCGTTCGTTCAGTTGTATTATGTGCGATATGATATATCATACCTGTTAGGTTCGCTGTAATCATTGGGATCAATGGATACACCGACTGCAGCGCGCTTCGTGGGGCAGTCGCTGATGCAAACGCAGTGAAGGAATATCTGCAAGAGACCTTGAGGATTCCAGATAATCATATTCTCACGCTTCTTGACGGTCAAGCTACCCGGGCGGCCATAATCAACGCCTTCCGGAACCTGCGGGACGATCAGCGCATTGGAAAATTTGACCCAATTCTGATCTTCTTCGCTGGGCATGGGTCCGAAATCTGTCCTCCGAGCGCGTGGCATATAGAAGGCCAAATCCAGTCGATACTTCCTTACGACTATGAAAAATCGAGCGGCTCGACGGGCATCCGCCCGATTCCCGACCGTACCATAGGCGCTTTGATCGATGATATCGCAGACGAGAAAGGAGATAATATTGTACGTCATTGGTGTGCACAGTTTTTTTTTTGGTTGACGATGTCGTCTAGATCGTCATCTTTGACTGCTGCTTTGCAGGCGGTAGTACTAGGGTCGATGACGACGAGGAGTACATACATCGCACCGAATTTCTCGACCCCAACATTATTGTAGAGGACGACGACCTTGATCAGGGCATCTTGGAAGCTCGGCATGGCGCACTCCCTAAAGTCTTTTCAGGTCAAGGTCTCCGGTCACACGTCCTCCTGGCCGGCTCTGGAGAGGCGGAACTCGCTTACGAACATGAAGGGCGTGGTCTGTTCACCTTGGCGCTTCTAAAAACACTGAAGGAAAGCGATATCAGCGATATCACGTACGTTGAAATTACGGAGCGCATCCCGAATCTAAAGCGGTACGAACTTTTGTCCGTATGAAAGAGTCGCGATCTTTACTTCATTCAATCCATTCAGCCAAAGGCCTCGCTGCGTAGGCTTAAATAAGGAGCGCGCTGTATTCGATGCGAGAGTACCTGAGCGTAGGAAGGTTCTTTATCCTGCCCAGCTCGACCGTATGGGCAGCCTGGTGATCGATGCCGGCCAAGCACATGGCGTTTCGCATGGGGTAGAATTCACCCTGTATGACCAACGAAAGACAAGACTGGGTACCGTCAAAGTCGACCGAGGTGCTGAGGTCAAGGATTTCCATACCAAAGTTACAATGTCTGAAGCAGATGATTGGAGAGGCGCCTCGTTTGTAACACTGAGTCGTGTTGGTGAAGTACTGTTCCACCCGGGTCAGGGATGGAACTCCTCTCCGAAGGCCACGAAGACTCTCCAGCGAATGGTGGACGACGGAACTAGCGAACTGAGTTTTCAATTCGTCGAAGACTCTGAAGGAGCAAGACTTGAAGTTGCGGTGGAGAACGACCAGGTCAATTTCAAGATATTGGATCAACGTACGAAAAGATTTGGGTTGACAAAACTCCCATATACTGCCACTCTCGACAGCGTAGATCGTATACTCAACGCCGCAGCGCGTTATCACTGGTATCTTCATTATACGAACAGCTGCTCTGCTACCAACCATAAGGTGGACGTCGACTTATATATGCTGAAGGAGGGATTAGATGAGGACAACAAAGTATACAGAGTTCCTGATGGGCCAGGACTCTGTCGAAAGGACTCGGTGGATAGCTTGGATGTCATCGATTTTGTCGTGACCCCTAACACAAACTACGGGATCAAAATCAAGAACAACACGACAAGGGACCTGTACCTCAACGCGTTCCTGTTCAACAGTGATCTGAGCATACGTGAGTCTCAACTCGGGCGATCATAATTCGTCTATCGGTTTATCCAGCTTGGCTGACTTTGGATTTTCTTCGCTACTGACAGTTCCGTACCGCATACAGTCGAGCAGAGGCAATCCCGAAGCACCCCTGAAACAGAATGGGTCGTTGACCATCGGGTATGGATCCAGCGAAGAACGTCCGTTCGAGTATTGGTTGGCTAAAGACCAAGACATCGACGTGGGGTACCTAAAGCTGTTTTTTGCCACTCGACCCATCGATCTCACCGACGTGCTACAAGACTCTCCGTTCGGTGGTTCCGGGAAGACAGCGGGCGGCCCGAAGGCGCGCTTGGGGGGTCCCGGTCAGGTAGCGGAGGTTGGCGACGCCCAGGCCATTTGGTTCACAGAGATGATCCCAATCGTACAGAGAACGCAAGGGGGTTAGAAGTATTTTAGTGACGGCTTGTCAGAGAGTGACGTGTTTCCCGTGTTTTGTTTGGTTGTGTTTCCCCTGTACTTATATGTAGGCTCGCTCGCTGTTTTGTCCCTAGCGTCGTGCTGGTCAATCCTATCATGTGCACTCCATGACTGACACAGCAGACGTGTACCTTTCGTAAAGGTAAAGATGTCCTTCCTGGAGATGGATGTATGCTCGACGATCGCAATGTAATTTTGATCAGTCCAATTTCTATCTGTAATAGTATCATATCAATCACATCCTCTCACGTCCATCCACCAAGGTTTCTATCAAACCTTTGGCAAAAAACCCTCCCGCCATACCGCCCACTCAGTGGCGATAAATTCCTCCACAGCCACGGGCACGTCACTCAGCCATTGACTTGCCACGTTTATGTCAGGTGCTTGCGGTTGGGGTTGCGTGGCTTCGCGGGTCGCTCGTGCGGAGCGCCTGGAGCGATTTGTGCCGCGGGAGCGATTTGGAGGACAACATGCTGTGTGGAGTGGGCCGAGGACTGAGGCCTGAGGGCCCTGCAGGCATAAACGTCAGGTGGAGGACGTGGTAGAGGGGGTAGCACCACCTCGAGACGCTACGTCACATATTGCACGGCACCGTACGAACGAGGAAAAAATATGCTCAGTACCTCCCGAATTCGTTCGTGTCTGCTCTTGCACGGTCCCATCACTTTCAAAGCCGGCTGCAACATGCAGGCATGGCATGCGTCAAGACAGGATAAAGATCTATGAATCTGATGATAAAGTCAGGATACGCACATACGCCCACCGTTAAAGGTGTTTGCACAGTATCTTTCCAAAGCCGGCCCGGATGAATGTTTTCTTGAATGGAACCAGACCAAACGTCCTGAGGCTAGTGTGTTCGATATGCACTTGTGGGTACCACTGCGACGCTACGATGATGATGAGTGAGGACTTGAGGAAGTATTGGGCGAACAAGACTGAGTCAGTCAAAGATGTTCAACAGCGTTGTGATCTTGAGCTTGTGCCCGAGAAACATGCCAGAAAAAAGAAAGCCGAAAGCATGTCTGTACAGGTGTGAGCGGACAGCTAGGTGAGCGTCAGATGGAACGGCGGATAAGAGACAGAATCGTACCAGAAAGCCTCGGCGTGTACTGCGTGCGATACCTTTCTCATTGTACAAATCGATCTAAATATGTGGTGGAGGTCTGAAGTTGGTCCGGACTTTGCCAGTCGTCCGGGTGGGTCTAGACCGTCCGCGGTCTGCCTTGTGGTTGCAATGCTTGTTCGGTTCCCAGCGCTTCGTACGACTCTTCCGACTCCTCCCACTGCTCATTCGTATATTCACGCATTTCAGAAACAAATCTACTCGAGTATGAATCCAACTGATACCCTCCATCCCTTAGCACAGCGAACTGAAGGTGGCTCTACAGCAAAGACAATCAGCATCAAAGGTGTGTTCGTAAGACTGTCCCAGTCGTTCAAGTTGACCTTTCCTCCCTTCAGATATCGAACTGCGCGGGTTCACACGACGCAAGATCTTCCCGAGGCAGTATCAAGTCGAGTTTACCATAGGCGATAAATCACGTCTGACGAAGAAGACAAAGGAGAAGAAGAATGGCACCACTTGGAACGACACTTTGTTTTTGTGGGCGAATATTCTCCGTTACATGCCAGAAAACTGATTTCTCTCAGTGATGGTGACGATCGTTCAGAGCTCGTCGCCAAGGTTTTCCGAAAGCACACCATTGGAAAAAACGAACTGGTCGGATCTCTCTCCGATACCATCGGCAACATTCTGGGAAAATGCACTGCGGACAACGGTAGGATGTCATTTTATGTCGTTTGCGTTCTACTTATGCGATCTCTCCGATCAGTGTTTGAAGGTCCTCTTACGAGCTCAATCGTTACCTCCAATGCCTCCGATCTTTCCGGGATTACGATCAAGTTTGTGGTAGCTAGTACACCCGGGGACACTCCTAACGCAGACGAATGCCAAGCTGGGCATGCCGTCGCCGGGGCCATCGAAGCGGTCAACGCACTTGGCACACCAGCAACCGTTGGCATAGTAAGCTCAGCGGTTGACGCTGGCCCCGAACGTTGTGAGCGTGGTACAGACGATCGATAATGTATGGGGAGGCCTATTGGAGAGGATTGAACTGTTCAACAAAATCGTGGGCGGCATCGCAGAGGTATTTTGTTGTTCAGTCTCGACGCCGTATGATCTCATGGCGAGACAGATTCACCCGTACGCGTCGGTTGCTTGGTCTGTTATATCCATTGCAAGCAAAGTACGTTTTATTTTATCATTTTATTGTTGCCTAATTGCTCATTGTGTTACAAACAGGTAATGGTGAACCAGAAGAACCGCGACGAGCAGATAATTCGCCTGGTGACCACCATGACGGACGTCTTCAGTTTCGTCAACGACGCCGAACCTCTGAAGGCTATCAAGGCGCACATCAAGACCATCACGCTTCTGTCACAGCAAGTGACAGAGTGTGCGTTCTTTATCACCGAATACGCCAAGCCAAACAACTTTTGTTAGTTGTCGTCGGACCCACAACTCTCGTCTCTTCTGATTTGTATATGCAGGGATTCGGACGGTGAAATACACGCTCTCTGATATAGATGCAAAGCTCAAGGACTACGAGACCAAGTTAAGAGAACTCAAGGCCGCATTCCTGGAGGGTGTGGCAGTGCAAACGGGCATTACTGTCTTCCGTATGATGAATACCTTGGAGCGTATGGGTAGGTCCAATCTCTTCGAACTATGCACGACTGCTAACGGACTCGGAATACAGCGGAATCCGTCGAGCTGAGCGACATGCCATACGCGGTTGGTGCTAGATATGTACAGGAGAAAGAATGCCTGTCTGGGACACGAGAATCCTTACTCCGCGACATTTGCTACATCCTCAACAACCCTGACAAGGATGCCCCACGCGTCTGCTTGCTCACCGGCGTTGCTGGATCGGGAAAGTCTGCGGTAGCTCATTCGATTGCACAGCTGTATGACGGACTAGAACGACTAGGCTCGTCATATTGCTTCTCCAGCGCTGACGTCGCGAGGCGGAACCCACAAAACCTATTCAGCACGATTGCACGCGACCTATCCGATCACGATTCGCAGTACTCACATGCCCTGTGGGAGATCGTGAAAAACAATCGAGCGCTTCGCGCGTCTATCTCGGCGAAGGAGCAGATTGAGCGCCTCATTATCGAACCTAGCAAGCGTATCGACTCTATCGGGCCGTTGGTGATCGTTATCGACGCCCTGGATGAAGGCGGCAGCCGAGCCGATCGCGAGCAGCTGCTGAAAGCCATCTCTACGCAAATTTCCAACAACACCCTCCCAGCCAACCTTCGCTTCCTGATCACCTCTCGACCCGAGAGTGACATCCTCGATGCGTTCTCAAGTGATTTAAATTTCGTCCATAAGCAAATAGGAGACATCCTGGAGAAAGATGTAGACGAGGACATCAGGAGGTTTATCCACCATTCACTTGATCGGTACACTGAGCTCGAGGCCAGGTGGCCTAAGCAAGAGTGGTGTCGATTGCTTGTCGACCATTCACAGCATCTCTTTCAATGGGCTTCAACTGCTTGCCGATTTATCAAAGGAGAGGGTGCCATTGGTGTCAGCCCCTCGAAGCGGATGAAGATGCTTTTAGAACACAATGAGGATACTGTGATCCACCCTCTAGATAAACTATACCAAACAATTCTCGACCAACTGTTCGAACTTCGTGAGGCTCGACAATCATTCCGAGATGTGATGGCCATTGTGTTAGCACTGCAGGAGCCACTATCATTGACGTCCCTTTCTGCACTGCTCGGGTTTGATGAAGACCTCAATATTCGGGAGATAGTCAAGCCTATGGGATCATCACTAGATGGAGTCCATGATGAGGTGAAGCCCATTCGACCACTTCATTCATCCTTCCGTGACTTCTTGTTGGACAAAAAACGGAGTTCCACCTTTCACATCATCATTAGCACCCATCATTCTCTGCGTCTTGGGGAAGCATTGGTTGCATGCATGCAAAGTATGCTTCGGTTTAACATCTGTGATCTCAAGGACTCTCGACAACCCAACAAGACTATCCCTGATCTGTCGGGTCGAGTGAAGAAAGCTATTCCCCCCCAGTTGATATACTCTTGCCAATACTGGATGGTCCACCTGGGCAACACTGCTCCTGACCAAGACTTGTTGGACAAGATCAGTTTTTTTTTTGCAGAATTTCCTCCCCTACTGGCTTGAAGCCATCAGTCTTCTTGCATCTTCCTCACCATTGGTGTTCGTCTTATCTGCCATAGAGACCTGCAGGATCTTGAAAAAATGGGCCAAGGTAAGATTAACTATCACAACATGCCATCAATACTGAATGAGGATGTTAATAGAACCATGAGATTGGCATGCTAGCATCAGAGGCATCCCAGTTCATCCAAGTATTTGCTCCTGTGTTGAGGGAATCCACCTGCCATTTGTATTTGTCAGCCATGCCTCAAACCCCCTCTGGTTCACCACTTTGTGCACTCTGGTCTAATCACCTTCAAAAGCATGTCTTGATGATCCCTGGACAGCCAACAAATTGGCCATCTGAGATCCATATTCTGCAGGGACACACAGAAGGAGTCACCTCTGTTGCTTATTCACCTGATGGGATCCACGTTGTCTCTGGCTCTTGGGACCACACCATTAGGGTATGGAATGCAACCAGTGGTCAGCTTGTGGCAGGACCATTCCAGGGACACACAAGTGATATCAACTCTGTTGCTTATTCACCTGATGGGACCCACATTGTCTCTGGCTCTGAGGACAAGACGATTAGGGTATGGAATGCAACCAGTGGTCAACTTGTGGCAGGACCATTCCAGGGACACACAAGTTATGTCAACTCTGTTGCTTATTCACCTGATGGGACCCACATTGTCTCTGGCTCTTCAGACAAGATGATAAGGGTATGGAATGCAACCAGTGGTCAGCTTGTGGCAGGACCATTCCAGGGACACACAGATTGGGTCAAGTCTGTTGTTTATTCACCTGATGGGACCCACATTGTCTCTGGCTCTGAGGACAAGATGATCAGGATATGGAATGCAACCAGTGGTCAGCTTGTGGCAGGACCATTCCAGGGACACACAAGTTATGTCAAGTCTGTTGCTTATTCACCTGATGGGATCCACATTGTCTCTGGCTCAATGGACAACACCATTAGGGTATGGAATGCAACTAGTGGTCAGCTTGTGGCAGGACCATTCCAGGCACACACAAATGATGTCAACTCTGTTGCTTATTCACCTGATGGGACCCACATTGTCTCTGGCTCTGATGACAACACCATTAGGGTATGGAATGCAACCAATAGTCAGCATGTGGCAGGACCATTCCAGAGACACACAAGTTCTGTTACCTCTGTTGCTTATTCACCTGATGGGACCCACATTGTCTCTGGCTCTGATAACAAGAACATTAGGGCATGGAATGCAACCAGTGGTCAGCTTGTGGCAGGACCATTCCAGGGACACACAAGTTATGTCAAGTCTGTTGCTTATTCACCTGATGGAACCCACATTGTCTCTGGCTCAAGGGACAACACCATTAGGGTATGGAATGCAACCAGTGGTCAGCTTGTGGCAGGACCATTCCAGGGACACACAAGTTCTGTTACCTCTGTTGCTTATTCACCTGATGGGACCCACATTGTCTCTGGCTCTTGGGACAACACCATTAGAGTATGGAATGCAACCAGTGGTCAGCTTGTGACAGGACCATTCCAGGGACACACAGATTGGGTCAACTCTGTTGCTTATTCACCTGATGGGACCCACATCATCTCTGGCTCTGATGACAACACCATTAGGGTATGGAATGCAACCAGTGGTCAACTTGTGGCAGGTCCATTCCAGGGACACACAGATTCTGTCAACTCTATTGCTTATTCACCTAATGGGACCCATATCGTCTCTGGCTCTAATGACAACACCATTAGGGTATGGAATGCAACTAGTGGTCAGCTTGTGGCAGGACCATTTCAGGGACACAAAAATTGGGTCTATTCTGTTGCTTATTCACCTGATGGGACCCACATTGTCTCTGGCTCTTTTGATGGGACCATTAGGGTATGGAATGCAACCAGTGGTCAGCTTGTGGCAGGACCATTCCAGGGACACAGAGATGCAGTCTGGTCTGTTGCCTATTCACCTGATGGCATCTACATTGTTTCTGGATCTTATGATGAAACCATTCAAGTGTGGATGGTGGAAGACCTTTTTACATTTGGTTCTTTATATGTGCAGGATGGATGGACAAGATCATCTGACAGTGTTCTCTTTTGTTGGATTGCTCCCTGGAATAGGCTCAATTTTGGTCTTCCTGCTTCTGACTTAGTCATATCTCCTCATGGATCTCATCAGCACAAATTTGATAGATCTTTGTTTGGAGAGTCATGGGTATCTTGCTGGAAGTGATTGATCTACTCACTTGGATAGTTGTGGTTATGACACTTTTTGCTGTGCTTCTGAATATAATATTGCTGGAACCATCAGGGACAAAATTGTAAGGATGACACTGAGAGCAGCCAGAGGAAGACAGTTGTCAAGAGGGATGAAGAGGGAGTCAATGAAAGATAACTAAATGTGAAGACACCATCATATAGTTGTCAATTATTAGTTGCTGGCTGTGAATGTGGAAACATTAATGATGCTCTTAGCAGCACAGTCAATAGGAAACATAACATCCAGTTGGGGAACTTGAAGGACACCCAGACTGCCATTCAGGTGAGTCTTAACAAGAGACAGAATGGAGGGAAATTGAAATCAATGAACTGCACAAACTGATACCTTGAAGACGAGCAAATCCCCTGGGCCCTCAGCCTCACTCAACTCTTGGGTTTTTTCATGAGAATTCACCATGTAATGTGTCAATATGTAATTTATTGAAGTCAATGGCAAAGTAGACCTAAATACATCACTTTGCTTCCCCCTCATACTCTAGCATTCATTCATTAAACTCTAGAGACAATGTCATCAATAACAATACAAAAGACGAATGTACACATCATCTAAACTCACCTGATTTCCCTCATCAATATATACCCAACCATAGACATGACCTGCTATACATTGCTTAGCTATGGTGAGACTTGGGGAGTAGGGAACACACACCATTGTTGCGATGATACTCGCTGGAATTCCATTCTTGAGGAAATCAATATTCTAGTAAGGTAAACCTGCCCGAGATCATCCTCAGAGCCTCTTGCACTGCCTTATAGATCCCGTCACGGTATCAGCACATGACGGCCACGAGAACTATGGCAAAGAAGGGAGAAAAGGAAACACGAAATACGAGACGTACGCAAGCTGGTTCGGGAAACCAGATACCGGCATACCCATTCCCTTCAAACAAATCAGTGCAGTTTGGAAAATAAGCAGGTTTGAGGGACTGCCGGGGAGGTCTTTGCCCACTTGTTGTGCAATCGGGACGAGGAGAACACTTGCTATCGTGTGGCTGATAAATGTCGAAACAACCTGCAATCATGGGGGATGGGTCAGCGTCAGTGCGAGGAGAACAAACAATGAAAAGTGAAACGGGGAAAAGGAAAAACGTACCAAGGCGACAACGGAAAGAACGAGGACGACGGTGTACAACGCCAGCCCTTCGAGCATGCGATGAACTAGACCATCCATTGTATCCATTAACCCGCTCGACTTGACCCCGTTCCCGAGCGCAATGCCGCCCATGGCCAATAACACGATCGTCCATGCAAACTGCTCAAAGTCATCCTAAATCGAACCGTAGTTAGCACTCAGTAAGACATCCTCCTCCCCACGATACCCAACGATCGGAATAATGGCAATAATCCCCATATCCCCAATGGCAGGCTCGATTTGGCGCTAGACGCACCACAACACGATCGTGGCCAGACACACTACGGTCACCCACCACTGCTTCAACGTGAATTCTTCCCTCGTAGGCCTGATTGTACGTATCTCGATCTCTCCATCCCCATCCGGCGCACGCGCGGGCTGGTAGCTCGCCAGCACTAGCAGCCAGATCAGTACGATCGAGATGATTGACACAGGGAGTGCGACGGCGAACCAGCTCGCCCAGTCGAGTTGCGGGTCCATAAACTCGATGGCAATGAGGTTCTGGGGCGAGGAGATCGGGGAGCTTTGTCCGCCAACGTAAGCGGCGAGTGCGATTCCGAGCTGTGCACGTGCCACAATCGTCAGAGGTAACCAGGTTCTACACGGGAAAGATGGACGCACGATCAAGCATGGCGCGAAAGACGCCCTCGCAGGTAACGTTAGGATGGGCTGTTCAGAAACGTCAGGAACTTAGAGAGCGAACGGACGGCACGGCACTCAGCGGACATACGCGGATCAACGTAAAACAAAGTGCTGGTGCAGCGACATTACTCAAAATATATGTTGGTCGCCACTCGAATAATCAATAAAATAAGGGGGCACCTAATCCACAAGCTGGCAAAGCACGAGACGAACATAAAGGTTAAAAGGACTGTTCGCGGCTTCGATCCGGCCATGCTCAACAGGTGCGTTATCAGTATCCGATTAATGTTCGTCTTGTTTAAAGCAGCAGAGATCGTCCGACCACCGATCAGAAGCATGACTGTGGGCGAAAGCACGACCGAGAATACGTGCCTAAGTAGCATATCAACAAGTGACGACGTTGCCCAGGCAAGGATTTGACAACATACTTGGTCGCGTCAAGTGTTGAGAGTGGAACCAGATTTTTATCGTCCGAACGAACGACCCTAAAGACGACCAAAAGAAGCAGAACAAGGGTCGACGTTACGATGAGCGGGATTGCCTAAATCGCGTCAGATCAAGCATCATACAACAAGAACGACACATGGACCTCGGATGCCCACAAAAATGCACTGAAGATCAGGATGGCAAAGCATTTGTTTGCTTCTGGGCCGTCCTTGACAACTTGGATGTTCATGATGGACACAGCGATGGCGATGATGAGGGAGATACTCTTGCGCTTCAATCTGAACACACCGAGCGGGGTTGGTATGTTAATGATACCAGTCTGTGCCTCTCGGACGAGGATTCCCCCTCCAGCCATATCGGAGGGGTTCGCTGCGCCATGGCGCTCCTGTTCCAGCATCAGGCGCCATATCGTGTCGCGCTCCCTAGCTATATGCTCGCGTTGATGGACTTTGAGCTGCTGCAAGGCGGCGGAAGTGTCATCCCTTGTGATACATTTAGCATATAGGGTGACAAGACGGTTGATTGCAGCAGTGAGCTTGTCCTTGGAGCGATGAAGGAATGGATATCGCGACTCCACGACATCCTGCATATATCGATCTTTGAGCTATAGTCTAGGTCAGCTGGGAATACCCAGCAAGTGGTCACGACCGACCTCATTATGTGACAACTGAATGCTCTGGGACATATTTTTTCAATATCAATATCTTTCGGAAACCAGAGTAGATTACCTCTACATACGACTCTAGAGATGAGGAGACAAAGAGGTGGGTGACTCTGCGCTTGAATAAGAGACGGACGTCCCAAGCGTAATTAGTCCTGGCAGTCCATACGGTTTCGGCTGGTAAAGATGCAATGCTATCCCTCATGTTCATGAACCTTCCTGTCATACGCCCCATCTGAATCGGCGGCTTGCTGGTGCCGTTGGCGCGCGGTTGAGAAGATGTACGGGGGTCAAGGCTGCGACCGTCTTTAGTGGAGGAAGTCTTCCGGGCATCGACCGGCGCAAGCTGAGCACCAGTCAACCCACTGCGTGGCCAGTAACTAACGGAACTCGACTTTCTCCGACGTCGTTTCGGGGAAGCTTGGTTCTCGAAACGAACGTGTTTAGCGATTGTATGCTCGTCATCGTCTTCGTCATCCCCGCAGTTGTCCATGTAGTGCTCCCCTGCCTCGAGACCAGCTGTGTGCCGCTCAGTGACGAGGTCCTCGAGCGCCTACAGTTCGTCAAAAAGATCCTTTTCCTTTTCCTCGTAGAAAATCGATATCTTCTTGAGTTCCTGATCGAGTAGCGTCTATTGGGGAAAAGTCGGGCTGTGCGCTCGTTGGCCTCGAGGTCGACATATGAGTGACTGAGGCAGGTTGTTCCTTTTCGAGCTGGTAAATGAAAACGTCATAGCTAGAATGTAGTCAGGAACATGCGGATGAAACAGAAACTGTGACGCACGCGATGTACTCGTCCCACCAGTCTGCAACGGCATTGAACTTGAGTGCTGAGCTGCCGTGGGCCGGTATCAATACAAGAAAAGAGAGCTCGAACATGCCACACCTGTACTTCATTGCCAAGGTGTCGGGCGAAGAGACGACCGACGGAGAGAGCGAAGGGGAATCTCCTCGGGTTGGTCGACGTTTGAATAGCCAATCGACGCGCTCGTCCCCGACCTCCTAGTCTGGTTCGACTTTGGCAGGGAGCGCGGATTCCCACAGTCAGGTGATAGATAATCCAAGTTTAGACGTAGTCGAAGTCACGTGGAAATATGATAAGTCCTTATCCGACTTAGACTTGGACTCGGACTCGGAGCACCCGCAACGCATATCAATACTACCAGCATGAGCTCTCACTCCAGCAGTGCTTCTGATTCCTCCTTGTCCGGCTCAAGCACAACATCGAGTCACTCTCAGAAGAAACGCCGATCTCCAAACAAACGCATACGATGTGCCATTGACATTCTCCAAGCCGGTCGACTATCTCTTTTGACAGCTCTCATAACAGTCCTAGCCAGATGGTGTCATATGTCCTTGATGTGTGAGATATACACTCCGTACAAATATATAAACTAGTCCGTACAAGTGAAGAGTAAGTAGCATAGGGGGGAGCAGTCGTGCAGAAACAGTCGTCTTCGAACCCGAGAATATGATATGGATGGAACCATTGCCAAATGTCATCTACCAAAGTGAATGAAAGGAACCCAAGAAGTGAACGGAGCGCCAGAGTCGCGAAGACGCTGGACGGCATAGTGCAATGCTGCTGCTGCCTCCGTACTGTCGGGAACCTGGCCACCATCTCGAAAGAGGTACTCGTACACGTCCCTCGCCACCTTCGGTGCGTCATTGTCCATTATCGACCAAGTCGTCCCAATCACACTACCATACCCGGCAAGAAGCATACCAGCCGCGAGATGAACACATTCTTCCGACAGTGTCTCATCCCCCTGGGCAGTCTGACAGGCAGAAAGGAATGCAAGTCCACCTTGAGGGCGCGATGACTGCATAATGTCCGAGAGCTTCAAGCGACAATTATTGGCAAGGCGTAGCCCGCTGTCGAGAGGTTTCTCGGGATCCTGTATTCTGTGACATGCAAAATGAACCCAGTCGGTGTTCTTCAACTTCTCTATGACGTCCTTGACAGTGCCATCGGAGTCCTGGAGGGTTGCAAAAGCAGATTTGTCAGATAATTCTCTGATGGAATTGATCTCGTGCTTCACCAAAAACAGTGTATTGAGTCCATCTGTCACTGGCTGAGGGATGGCAAGTAGGCGAAGTTTGGAAGAAGGGACATCCAAGCTGTTATGAGGTGACGACGCCGCGAGTGAGCTCAAAGTTGGCAAATAGGAAGATATGACAAAATCAGAAAGTTTTATATCCTCCTTGTCAACGAAGTCATAAATGCCCCGGCAGCGTGTATGGGCAAAAAGGAAAAAGGACCAGTCGGACACCAGAAAATACGGGTCATTTTTTCAGTGCCAGAGAGCGGAGTCTGAGAACAAGCAAATCTCGAGTCGGAATAGATCGACATTGGGACTTTATATCAACGACTTACCGAAAAGCCGAGTGCCTGAAGAACGGGGTTCACAACATAATCCCAAAGGATTGCCAGAATTATCTGGTACGACTGTTTCGGAGTATATTCTTCGGATTGTTGTGGTTTCGTCAGTTTCGCTGCCCGGTCACTAGTGAGATCTCCATCCAGCAACAAATCCAGTGATTTTTTGAGCTCTACATCTTCAGAGGGGATGAGTTCGTTGAGGGCGTCACGGGAGAAAACAAGACAATGCTGCTCGAGTATCGCGCGGAGCATTCTTCGCAAGGCTTCCATAGCTCCATAGTGAAATCTAGGGAAGGGGACGTGGATGACATTCTCCAACTCCGACATAACAATCAGTGCATCACATCTTTCAGCGCTGGCCGTGAGGTAAACTACCGGTCCGGAGATTGCCAAGGCAGCAAGTTGCTTGATCGTCTTCGAAAGCAAGAATCGGTCAAAACCTGGCAAGGACCGTATCTGAAGGAGGAGATTCTCTCGTCTGAGGGCAAGATCATGATGTCTCTGGATGTCTCTTTCGAACAATTGACCATCAGTAACTGAAATGTTTGCTGGCTGGTAGGATGTGGCCATGTCCCGGCGAGTAGTACTAGCACGTTCCAGCTCCTGCGAGATTTGTCGAAACTGACGAGCAAGGACAGGAGGAATTGAGTCCAGACAATGGAACGCCCTTGTTCGAGCCACTCGACAGCCAGTTCAGGGTGACCAGCTTCAAGAGCGGCCGCAACTGAGTGACGTGTGACAACAGCTACTTCACTGAGTAGACGATGACGCTCAGTGACTGGGAGCCCGAGCCATGCCAACTGTGGGAGAAGGTGGAGGGCAGATGCACATGCATCAAGGAGAGCACTAGTATTTCCTTGACGTTTCGCACAGGAGGACCAGCAGCGAGCGGCAAGAAAGCGGACGGAAGCACGACCAACGGAAGCCGCACGACTGGCAATCGAACAATAAAAAGAAACAGCTGATAGATCAGAAGGATCATGAGAGTGCTCAAAACGCGAATATAATGCACATGCAAGGCTGCCCAATAAAGCCGGTTTTTCGGGATGGCCATCGGGAGTAAAGCTTATTGCTTCCTGCTTCATGGAAATGGACTTGTCCATGTCTGCATGGTCGCCGAGACGTCTGAACCGACACATTAATGTGCTCTCGAGGTTGTTCAACCAACCCAGCTTCCTTAGATGGCCATCGGGCGCCAGACTGATAGCCTCCTGAAACATCGAGATAGACATGTCTAAATCCACAAGGTCCCCGAAACGGTCAAAGCGACGAAATAATGAGCCCCCGAGGTTGCTCAACCTAGTCGACTTCTCTGGATGGCCATCTGGCGTCACATAGAGAGCCTCCCGATACATCAAGATTGACCTGTTTAGATCCGCGAGGTCCCCGAGACGCTTAAAGCGACTCAGTAATGAGTTCCCGAAGTTGTTCAACCAAGTCGGCCTCTCTGAATGGTCATCCGGCGGCAGAGAAACAGCCTCCGTTCCCATCAAGATGGACCTGTTTAAATCTGCGAGGTTTCCGAGACGCTCAAAGCGACTCCATAATGAGTTCCCGAGGTTGCTCAACCTAGTCGACTTTTCTGGATGGCCATCTGGCGTCAGATAGACAGCCTCCTGATACATCGAGATGGATCTGTTTAGATCCGCGAGGGCCCCGAGACGCTCAAAGCGACTCCATAATGAGTGGCCGAAGTTGTTCATCCAACCAGGCTTGTCTGCATGGCCGTCGCGCGTCAGACAGACAACCTCCTCAAAGATTGAGATGGACCTGTTTAGATCCGCAAGGTCCCCGAGACGCTCAAAGTGACTCAACAATGAGTTCCCGAGGTTGTTCAACCAACGTGGCTTGTCTGGATGGCCGTCGACTGACAGACAGACAGCCTGCTCTTTTATCGAGATGCACCTGTTTAGATCCGCGAGGTCTCCGAGACGCTCAAACCGATTCTGTAACGAGTTCCCGAAGTTGCTCAGCCAACCTGGCTTGTCTGGATGGCCGTAGGGACAGACAACCTCCTCAGATATTGAGATGGACCGGTTTAGATCCGCGAGGTCCCCGAGACGCTCAAAGAGGAGATATAATGAACAGCCGAGGTTGCCTAACCAACGTGGCTTGTCTGGATGGCCGTCGGCCGTCAGAAAGATAGCCTTCCCTCCCACCGAGATGAACTTGTTGAGATCAGCGAGGCCTCCGAGACGTTCAAACCGACTCAGTAATAAGTCCCCGAGCTTGTCCAACTGACTTGGCTTGTTTGGATCGCCATCAGACATCAGGCAGACTGCTTGCTCTTCGACCGAGATCAACCTGTTTAGATCCGCGGGGTCCCCGATGTGATTGAAGCGACGGGACAGCTCGCTCCCAAAGGCGTGCAACAGATATAGCATGTCAGGATGGCCATGGGGCATAAGATCCAGGGCATGCTCGAGCATTGAAATTGCCTCGTGCGTATCAGCAAGTACGCCATTGTGTTCGAACATAATAGATAACAGCACTCCAAGGCCAGCAAGTAGTAAGGGTCGACGAGGACTCCCGTTTGACAAGTTCTGCAGCAGGTTCCAGATCTCTTGTATCTTATCGTCGTCGTTCGCTTGCTCTGCTGGTGAGGATGCAGCTTCTCTTGCCTCCGCCGATGCTGCAGCCTTGGCCATCTGTAATGCGAAAAGCCCTGCTCGGAATGCATAACTGTCTGCCCGCGAGACCTCCACCAGTAAATTCGTCGCTTCCTCCCTGTCGAACTCGAGCCCTCCCCTCTGGAAGCGTGCAAGTAGCGCAAGACCAAGTTCCAGTACCGTTGTGCAATGATTCGGATGATTTTTGCTCCGAAGTAGTAGAGCATCCCGATACAATCCGATTGGCACATCTAGGTCAAGGTGTCGATTGTTGGCTTGGCAATCGATGAACTTTGCACTGGCCAAATTGAATAGAACGGCCGAGCGATTTGGGTGATTTATGGGGCAAATGTCCAGAACACGCTCGAAAGTCTGGATGGCTGTGTCTAGATCCATTTGGTCCGGCCCCTGGCGGTAACGCAGGAGAGCACAATGTCCCTCGTCAGTAAGCTGTTCCAGCGCGTTCATTTCGCCTGGCTCCGGTAGCTATTTTCAAAAGTTCAAAAAATGACTACTGCACCATGAACAGTCTACTTACGTCGAGTTTTGGACAGGATTCATTTATGTCACAAATGCGTCGCCGCGTGATGATACTAAGGAGCGGACACAAGGGTGAAATATCACCCTTCTGTGCTGTAAAGTCGATAACTACGAGGATATGTCAAGGAGAGTGTGCGGCAGACAAAGGAGTTGCTCACGCTGAAGCTGTTCATTCCGATGATGAAACACTTCTCCTACAGTAATCTTGAATTGACCGAGCAACTCTCCATTTCCTAGCCTCGGTCCAAGCTCAAACGATGCGTAGACATCAAACGAAATGGAAGATGATTGATTCGATGGCCTTGATAGCTATTCAATGAAAGTAGCAGAGATTCGGCAAAGAATGACGCACAAAAGGATGTCCTCATCCCACTCTACAGCGTCCTTCTCTGTCGACATGGGTTTGTTCGATGTTTGTATAATCCTTCCATCGACTTCTAAGATAACATGGAAGCCTGCTGGCATGCGACGGAGGCCGGACGCAACATTTGTGGCACGTATGACTGAAGAGGTGTGTTTGCGGTGTCTCCAAGGATGCCCGAACGAAATTGCTACGCACGTGTTAGAATTTCAGATATGTTCGCATTTATCGGTAGGTGATGAATGTGGATCCGAGTTCTTTTGTCCTCGAGGTGGTGGTTGGAGGGGAAAAGCCGAGCTAGAGAATTGGTTATCTTGATTCATGAGTGGGAAGTGAATGGAGGAATGTGAGCAAGTTCTGAACGTTGAACGACTGGGGTTCTGTATGGCAGTGGGTTCATACTGGTGACCAGTTGCAGACTTGCTGTGCACATTTCTCAGCAAGAACTGGAACTGGCTGCAATACACAGCCACCTCGCTTAGCTACTATCCACGAACAAAATGCGCTTGCAAGTCTCATGGTTCCGTGACATAAACGGTCGTATTTTTGGAACCAAGGCTGCTTGGCTTCCGAGTCGTTCTTCCTGGCTGACGGAGGGAGGTCGGAGTACCAGTAGCAAAAGTGTTGTCTTCTCAGAGACTCCTTCCGTTTCCTGTTGTCACGCTTCTGCACCGTGGGCGCTGTGGGACTCTGGTATGGAGGGGTACGGGGCAACCGTACCTCGACGATGGAATGTTAAGGTCGTCGACCTGCAGGGGAGATGAGTGAGGCCTTGAGGAATGGCGCTGACTCGGACCGCGGGCACCAGGCTGGTCCACTGGCGTCATACTCGAGCTCACTCCTGTCCTTTCTCGAATCACCATGTCCCTTGTCTCCTTCGAGAAATGGATGCGGTCGGCGTTCGCAAAGGCAAGCCCCGTTGAATGACTTGGTGTGATCGATGGCGGAACGTCCGACATCACACAAGAACTCGTGAAATATTTTTCTTATGGGAACGAGACGATCAATCAAGATTTCATCTTTGCCAAGGAGGTGAAAATGGGGACGTATAGGTGAGAAATCGACGCTGTCTTTTCTTCAGTAACTGTATTCTTCGTTCTACTTATCAGCGACAGGGTGGTGTTGCGGTAACAGCGCGAAGACTTTTGGAGGATGATAATGATGAAACTCAGTGTGGAGACCGTGTGCCGTGTGCCGTGTGCCGTGTGCCGTGTGCCGTATGTCATCATGCGCGGTGATCCACATACGTGGCTCGTGGGGAGCCATCACGCCAGAAGAGTTTCTGGCGAACAGGTGCGTGGTTACGCCAAGGAACACCACCGGGGTTGACATGGAAATTCCAGGCAACTGCGCATCGACACGTCGTATTACATCTCGAGGGTTTTAATACCCCCATTGGAGCGCATCTTTAACCTCGTAGGTGCAGACGTCCGTGCCTGGTATGACGAGATGCCAAAAACGATCACGGTCGACGAACGGGACCCGCGTGCACGTATCAATACAAACAGGTTCAAGATCGACGATCATTTTCAGAGTGAGCGCGCTGTCTGGCGTGCAGTCGTGAGGCTTCAGATGGTCAGCTTGGCTAAGGTGCTGCATTGTGTGTCTTCAGGGGCTAAGTCGACGCGTCCGTTCCAGGTATATGTGATACTTGCCACGCCAACCCCCAAGTGACGAAATCCAATTTGTTGTTTCGTTTGCGAAAAAGCGAACAAAGGCTCCTCGACACGCAGCGTGTATGCTCGTCTTGTTCTCAGACCGCGTCAAACGAGCCGAACGCATGCATGAACATCGACTATCCGTGGCTATATGAGCGTACAAAGGCGGAGCAGAAGCTTGTCATTTTGGAGGGACTGCAGACGCTGGTGGATGACTTGGATGTGCCCAACGACGATGCCACTGACCGCCGCCTGGGACAACTTCAAAGCCTCTCCGCTGCTCTTCCTCGCGTATCGTGTCTACACCTGCGACGAGTGTGGGGGATGATGGACCGGACAAGCGCAGGGGTGCGATTGCAATTGTTGTGTGTCAGCCTGCGGCCAGTCACCGGTGTCACCAGTGGGTCCATATCTGTGCCGATCGGAAAGGTGCAGTCCGCAGCGTCCTTCCACCTCACAAACCGTGACGCTGGCAGTTTCTGCCACGCTGATCAATTGAATATTGAACGTTGAATATCAACCATCATGAGCACCCGGATGTTCAGCCAAGGGTGCCGACGACGTACATACATACACCCTCCCCTTGTTTCTCCCACATGCCACGGCTACCCTGCTACTAATCTATAGTTTGTCTATTTTCTCGCTTATTGTTCTGTTCTGTTTCGTTCCTTGCCATATACCGCGTCCCCACTGCGCTTGAAGAGTCGACGAATATTACTTTTGTTTTTTCCAAAGCTCCTTACCGCAATCAGCCAGTTTGATCCCATCCCGGATCCCGCGTATGAAGAAGAGAGGGCACGCAGCAATGTTCTCGAACAATCGTCCTATCATATCTACCGACCGACGTGGATAAAAGGAACCCACGAGGAGAAAGGCACGCCAGACTCGCGGAGCCGCCGGATAGCCCGATGTAATGCCTCCGCAGTCTCCGTACTGTCGGGAACCTTGTGGTCCCGAAAGAGATACTCGTACACGTCCCTGGTCACCTTGGGCGCGTCATGATCCATTGTTGACCACATTGTCGCGATCACGCTACTGTAACCAGCCAGAAGCATCCCAGCAGCCAGGTGGACAGATTCTTCTGACACCTTTTCGTCTCCTCGTGCAGTTTGACACGCAGAAAGAAATGCAAAACCGCCTTGAGGGCGCGATAATCGGATGATGTCCGAGAGTGTCAAGCGACGACGGTTTGCGAGGCAAAGTCCACTGTCGAGGGGGGTATTAAAATCTTGTACGCCGTGACACGCGAAATGGACCCAGTCAGCATTCGCCATCTTCTCCATGACATCTTCGACTACGCCATCGGAGTCCTGCATTGTAACGGGTCTATACTTGACCGAAAGTGATTTTATAGAATCAATTTCTTCCGTGACGCACGGCAGCTTCATCTGCCCGTCCTCCGGTGGCTGAGGAACAAGAAGGAGGCGAACAGTAGATGAAAGATCGTTCGAGACATTCTGAGCTGATGGTGCAAGAGCGCCGAGAGTTGGTATGTAGGAAGATATTACAAAGTCCGAAAGCTTTTCGCCCGCTTGGGCGGCACCGTAGAGACCGGCGGCGTGTATGGGCAGAAAGCTAAATGGCCCAGTCGGGCACCAAAAGATACGAGCCATCTTCTCGGTCCCATATGGGGGAGTCTAAGAATACACCGACTTCAGTCAGGAGAAATGAAACTGTCATCGAAAAAAGGGCACACACTGAATGGTTGAGTGTCTCCAGAATAGGTCTGACGACCCTCTTCCACAGATATGCAAGAATCCACCGCAGTCGGTCTTCAGAAGAGTATCCCTCTATACGAAGTTCGCCTTCCCTGCCATAGTCCTCAATAGAATTTTTGAAGAATGTATCGAGACAGTTCTGGGGCACGAGAGTGTCTTCGGAAGGCATGAGCGCCAGAATTTCGTCGCGTGAAATAAGAGGAGAGTTGCGCTTGAGCAGTAAACATTGCATCAACACCACATCTTGATAACTAAGATCAGGAAAGCAGACAGAAACAACATTCTCTAGTCCCGCCGTGACAATCAATGCATCGCATCGATATTTGCTGGCATTCAGGTATATGACTGGTCCAGAGTTCGCCAAGCCAGCGAGTTGCTTGATGGTCTTCGGGAGCAAGAATTATCGAAACCGTGCAAGGATCGGATTTCAATAAGGAGCTTGTCTTGCTTCGTAGCAAGCTCAAGGTGCCTTTGGACTTCGTCCTCAAGCGAGCGCGTATGAGTGGTCAAGTCGTTGGCTAACTGTCGGAACACGGAGTGATTACGAGAGCTTGCATGTTCCAGCTCTCGGGAGACGTGCTGAAATTGATGAGCAAGGGCAGGATAGTCGACCCGAAGTTCATCAACTGGAGTGCGAAGCTGCAGAAAATGATTCCAGACAATGGAACGCCCTTGCTCGAGCCACTCTACAGCCAGTTCAGGATCACCAGCTTCAAGAGCAGCAGCAACTGAGTCACGTGTGACGTCAGCTGCTTCAACGAGTAGACGATGACGCTCGGTGACTGGGAGCCCAAGCCATGCCAACTGCGGGAGAAGGTCGAGAGCAGAAGCACATGCATCAAGGAGAGCCGTGGTATTTTCTTGACATTGTGCACACGAAATCCAGGCGCGAGCAGCACGAAAGCGAGTGGATGCAGGACCGATGAAAGCACGACTGGTAATTGAAAAATTCAATGCAGCAGAAGACAGATCGGAAGAATCATGAGAGTGCTTAAAACGGATATTAAAAGCATCCCCAAGGCAGATCAATAAATTTGGTTTGTCGGGATGGCCATTGGGAGTGAGGCTTATTGCCTGCTCCTGTATGGAAATGGACTTGACAATATCCGCATGGTGGCCGAGACACTCAAAGCGACTCTGTAGTGAGTTCCCGAGGTTGTTCAACCAAGTTGGTTTGCCTGGATGGCCATCGGGCGTCAGAAAGACAGCCTGCTCTTTCATCGAGATGGACTTGTTTAGATCCGCGAGGTCTCCGAGGCGCTCAAACCGACTGAGTAAAGAGTTCCCGAAGTTGTTTAACCATGATGGTTTGTCTGGATGGCCATCGGGCGTCAGACAGACAGCCTCCTCAAACATTGAGATGGACTTCGTTAATTCCGCGAGGTCTCCGAGACGCTGAAACCGACTCATTAATGAGCTCCCGAGGTTGTTCAATCGTGATGGCTTGTATGTATAGTCATCGGGCGTCAGACAGACAACCTCCTCAAACATCATAATGGACTTGTTTAGATCTGCGAGGTCTCCGAGATGCTCAAACCGACTGAGTAAAGAGTTCCCGAGGTTGTTTAACCGTGATGGCTTGTATGAATGGCCATCGGGCGTCAGACAGACAGCCTCCTCAAACATCAAGATGGACTTGTTTAGATCCGCGAGGTCTCCGAGACGCTCATACAGACTTAGCAATGAGCTCCCGAGGTTGTTCAACCATGATGCCTTGTCTGGATGGCCATCGGGTGACAGATAGACAGCCTCCTCAAACATTGAGATGGACTTTTCTAGATCCGTGAGGTCTCCAAGATGCTCAAACAGGCTCAGCAACGAGTCCCCAAGGTTGTTCAACCGTGATGGCTTGTATGGATGGCCGTCAGGCGTCAGGCAGACAGCCTCCTCAAACATCGAGATGCACTTGTTTAGATCTGCGAGGTCTCCGAGACGCTCAAACCGACTGAGTAAAGAGTTCCCGAGGTTGTTTAACCGTGATGGCTTGTCTGGATGGCCATTGGGCGTCAGAAAGACAGCCTCCTCAAACGTCGAGATGGACTTGTTTAGATCCGTGAGGTCTCCGAGACGCTCAAACCGACTGAGTAAAGAGTTCCCGAGATTGTTTAACCAACCTGGCTTGTCTGGATGGCCATTGGGCGTCAGAAAGACAGCCTGCTCTTTCATCGAGATGGACTTGTTTAGATCCGCGAGGTCTCCGAGACGCTCATACAGACTCAACATTGAGCTCCCGAGGTTGTTCAACCGTAATGGCTTGTCTGGATGGCCATCAGGCGCCAGACAGACAGCCTCCTCAAACATCGAGATGGACTTGTTCAGATCCGCGAGGTCCCCAAGGTGGTTGAAGCGACACCTCAGCGCACTCCCAAGGTGCCCAAACAGAGATAACATGTCAGGATGGCTATGTGGCGTAAGATCCACGGCATACTCGAACATCCAAATTACCTCGTGGATATCAGCAAGTATACCGTTGCATTCGAATCGATCAGATAACAGCACCCCGAGGTCAGCGAGTAGTGCAGGTCGGCAAGAATTCCAGTATGACAAGTTCTGTAGCAGGTTCCGCGTTTCCTGTACCACATCTTCATCATTCGCTTGCTCTGCCGGTGAGGATGCACCGTCTCCTGCCTCCACCGATACTGAAGCCTCGACCATCTGCAATGCAAAGAGGCCTGCTCGGTATGCATAACTTTCTGCCCTCGAGACCTCCATCACTCCGGCCAGTAAATCCCTCGCTTCCTCCCTGTCGATCTGGAACCCTCGCCTCTGGAAGCGCGCAAGTAGCGCAAGACCAAGTTCTAGTACCGTCGTACAATAATCCGGATGATTTTTGCTCCGAAGTAGTAGAGCGCCCCTATACAATCCGATTGGCCCATCTAGGTCAAGACATCGGTTGTTGGCTTGGCAGTTGATGAACTTTGCATTGGCCAAATGAAACAGAACAGCTGAGCGATCAGAGTGATCGATGGGGCAAATCTCCCGAACACGCTCGAAAGTCTTGATGGCTGCGTCCAGATCCATTTGGTCCTGCCCCTGGCGGTAACACAGGAGAGCATGGTGTCCCTCATCAGTAAGCTGTTCCAGTGCGTTCATTTCGCCTGACACTGGTAGCTATTGCTATAACTTCAGAAAACGATTACAGTGCCATGAACAGTCTGCTTACGTCGAATTTGGGACATTCATTCGCCTCACAAATGCGCCCCTCCGTGATGATACGAAGGGACGAACACGACGGTAAAATGTCACTCTTCTCCGCTGTAAAGTCGATAACTACCGGACAGTGAGTCAAGGAGAGTGTGTGGCAGACAAAGGAGTTTCTCACGCTGAAGTTGATCATCCCGATGATGGAACACTTCTCCTACAGTACTCTTGAACTGACGGAGCAAATCTCCATTTCCTAGCCTCGGTCCAAGCTCAAACGATGCGTAGACACTAAATGAAATGGAAGATGATTGATTCGATGGCCTTGACAGCTATTCAATGAAAGTACCAGAGATTCGGGAAAGGATGACGTACAAGAGAATTTCTTCATCCCATTCTACGGCGTCCTGCACTGTCGACACGGGTTTGTTCGATGTTTGTATGATCTTTCCATCGACTTCTACAATAACATGGAAGCCTGCTGGAATTCGACGGAGGCCGGACGCAACATTTGTGGCACGTATGACTGCACAGGTGTGTTTGCGATGTCTCCAAGGGATGCCAGCGCGAAATTGCTACGCACGTGTTACAAATATATGTTCGCATTTATTGGTATGTGATGAATGCGGATCAGAGTTCTCTTGTCCTCGAGGTGGTGGTTGGAGGGAAAAAGCCGAGCTAGAAAATTTAAATTTGTTGTCTTGATTCATTACTGTAACGGAGGAGTGTGGGCAAGTCTGAGTGACGGGGGTTCTGCAGCTTGAACTGAGGCGGCCATTTGTTGACTTGATCCACAGCAAAAATAACCCATCAGTGGAAAATTCGACCAGGAACCCACCCGCTCAGCCAGGCACTTGGCTCCCCTGAGGAACAAAATTCATGTTTAACTATTGACTTCAAGGTCAATGTTGTCCTGCCAGTGCCTACCTTCACTACCCCAACCACGCCCGGGCTACGGGGCACCCATAAGCCTCGTCCAATTAACACGGACTCGAAGTGGACTATAACGCCATGCACGGCTTAAGTCGTCCATCATTACGACGTATGACAACGGGTAAGTACAAGATCCAAATATTTGCCCAGCAGCGCTGGAGACATGGCGATCCACGCTGACCAGAAAGTTCACAAAGAAACGTTCGTCCCTAGTCCCTCGAGATGTCTGGCGCTCGACTCGGAGTTGCGGCCACGTCGTGTCGTGCCAACAGATGCGCGTATTGTATGTAGCAGTGTCGCCCAACAGGCTTCACCGCCCGGAGGGTGGTCGCATCCGCTCAAGGTATACTTGGCACGGCCTGGATGCCAAGGTACGTGCTCGACGCAGAGGTCGACGCTTCGGCGCGGTTGGCTGTTGCTCGCGTGCTCGTCCAGGCCCCGTGCACACGGTAGTTCTCCCCGGTTGCAGCACATTTTTGATTGGGACCTCCGTCATTCTGTCTCTTTGGCTGCGGAACAGGGGAAATTAGTCAATCTGACCTTGCCGGATTTTGCCTATTGCTATTGTCCGCTGAACGAACACGATACATGATCCTTCGACGACTATCACCTTCCCTCAGCACCCCTCGGACGCAACCAAGCTCGTATCCTGTACGGACCGTCATTCAGGCCATCAAACTCTCTTTTGGGTATTCCCAACGAAGATCGTTTTCGGGACTCTGGAAGTTTCAACGATGTTGGATCACCTTTGTCCCTTTGGGACACGGACCCGTTTGAGTTGATGGCGCTGGTCGGCCGCTTTCTCGTACTTAGTACTGATGGGATGGTAGCGCTGCCACGGAGCAGACCAGCTGTCACTTTTGATGGTCGTCGTTTTCTCGTGGAATATCAAGCGCGATGGCCTCCAACTTGGAGTTTGTTCGCGTTGGCATTGTGAGCGCCCCGCATGTTGTGTTCATTTTGATCCCCTGATGACACGAACAACCAGGTGGACCTTGATCTCCTTTCCAATACGTCTTCCTTTCCGTCTGACATTCTCTGGGTCGTCATGAGTTCTTCGTTCCTTTACATTCCTCCTTTCCGCGCGCCGATGTGCAGGAGGCTCGCATGTCGCTACTTTGTCTTGACTGCGTACGATGAATGTGTGTTTTGAGCCCTGAGTCTAACGTTTAAGTCAAGCAAGATTGAATTGTCTATTACTTGAGCGTTTTCCGTCCGTCCAGTAACCAGGGATGTCATCCGCGGTGGGCAGAATCCTGGCAGCGTTAGCCTGCACGCAGCAAGGGGCGGCGGAGGGAAATGACATCCGCGTCGGTATACGCCAAGATCCATTTCCCGCATATCCATATCCGAACGGATGATGGTATCGAAAGTTCTCAGAATTCTCTCGATGTGGTCTCCGCAGAACGTCGTCAGGGAATAGCAGCGCATCCAATCTAGACACGATCGATGCTGCACAGCATCGCATAGAAAACAAGAGACACCCTTTTATCTCAATCCATTGCCGCGGAACCACGTCCAGTCCCACAAATGGTTGCCGCCTCGTTGAATGAGTATGATTTCCCAACGTCAAATGGCTGTCCGCCCGATGAGGGTATCCACGTCGCCGAGGAGAACAAATAATGGAAAGGCGCTAGCGTGAATTCGAGCTAGAGACGGCGGTGGGACTGAACCGTCGACGGACGGGGTGAACAACCGATCCATGGACATTGATTAAGCAATGGGACCCATCGAACCCAACTTTGGCTGACGTAGCTGCTACGATGGCATCGGTCGCCGGAAAAGGCCTTATCAGCGCCACGCACACGTCTAAGTAATGCCACGGGGTTGCGTGCTGATGCATCACGCATCGGTGATGCAGATCCGGAGCGTGGCAGGTATCATCGATGCAGCTGCTCAGTTGTAGATCGGGGGGTGTAACAAGTCATTCGCAAAGAAGTTTCCAAGATCCTGGCCGCGGACAGGTCAATCTTGTGTATGATCTTCTTCAATATATCGCCTTATCAAGAACGGCGTCTTCCCTTATCAAACAGGCGACATTCCCGTTGCCTCAGGCACAGTCCATGTTAGATAATCCCTGCTCACCATGCGGTATAGCACGATAAAGGAGCCATGGAGCATAGGTCCTCTTGGAATGCCAAATGGAGAAAACTATCTCGTCCAGTAAGAGGCTTTCTCTTTCAAATAGACACCTGTATGCATGTATGTAAGACGAAATCACGAGAATCATATCGCACCATATCGTCATCGTGATGGGTGATGGTAGACCAGATACCGAATGTGATGATCACAGCGACGTCCATGCGTGCCCCACACGTCATTTATTACTTGCCTGGTGTGGAAATGGTGTGGATTATTCGGATGATAGGGACGTATTGCGAAACGTTACTGCAGGCGGAGGCCGACATTACGAGTGGCGCGAGGCAGGCAGGAAATACATCATTATCAACCCCACGCTGCCGTCGTACTGGGTGAAGAATCGTCAGATTGCTGAATGCCAGAAAGAGACGTGACTTGCCTATAATTCACGATGAGATGTCCGTCCGTCGCAAACGACTGTCCATACAGCCTCAGTAAGCAAACAAGGAACGTCATCGATCGAACCATAGTACGTCACCTTGAACAGGTTAGAAACTGTATCATCCGGCGCAGGCGAGAATGCCAAGTTGATATACGTGAACTGAAAGAGAGTGAGCGAGAGAGACGAAACAAGATCAACTCATGTCCGCAGAAGCAAAAGGGAGACAAATGACCACGTACCAACGGATCCCCCGCCTTCCATCCCAATTCCTTCCTCAGAAACTGAATCACAGCCTGAAACCGGTTCGCAGCAGTGATCTTGTAAAAGTTTTGCTTCATGATCGGAGCATTGCCCACAGCCTTGAAACGCACGACCACTGTTCCCCGCGCGTACGTATGCGCACCGATGTCGAACGAGACAAGTATTCGTCAGAAATTATGATGCCATCTGGCTGCAGAAAACGAACCTTTGGAAGGATCCTTCTTCTTGTAGCTTTCCAGGGCTTGGACGGCTTGCATGAGAGACTCGCCATCTTCGGCTGGTGTCCACGGAAGGGATGTTTGGCGACCGAGGTCTTCTGGACTGCCTGATGGTTGCGCCATCGCGTTGGACCGGTTGTAGTGGTCAGCGTGAGCGTTGTGCTCGAGTTGCGGCTTGATCAGAAGTCGACCAATATTATGGCCCAGAAAAGGCAACTGCACCCCGAGCTCATCTGCATCCCAAGTCAACTTCGCGTTCGCATTACTCTAGTTACAACAACAAATTCATTAATTTGCATCAAAGTACATTATAGATCGTCGATCCTATCCGTTGGACATCAAGCAGTGGCTATGTTTGCACGCTGCACAGGTGGGACGTATGCCCCCGATCCGGGATGGAACAAATCCTAGAAGTAAACGTGAGCAAGTATCTCAAAAAACTGCAAGGAAAAGAGCCACCTTCATCATTCCTCTTAAAATCAGGGATATAGCAGCTCGACTTTCCCATAGAGGGTATAACACGACCGTAAACGTCGAGCAGAACACCCAGAGGATTCCGATCACGACCCAGACGGAGAAACCAGCCACACTGTATACAGTGGAAGCTCCAAACAGAGGGAGTGGGATGATAATCATGAATACTAATGTCTGTAAAAGAAAAGGGCCGTGGATCAGAAACCTATCCTGCAACGTCACTGTTGAGTGGACCCTACCATGATCACAGACGACCACACAGCAAATCTAAACGCTTTCTTGAGGCCCACCGGATCAAGGTCATTCTCGAGCTCGGTTTGGTCGGAGACGGAGGCCACTGATGCCTGTATGTCCTTCTTTTCCTCCGTTTCCACGTCTTCGCCCCGAGAGTCAGTTTTCGTCGCAGCTGGCGAGTTGATTGCCCTAGTTTCTTCAAAGTCGTAATTATCCGGCCACTGTGAGGTGGTCAGGAAGTTGATATCTGACGAGATATCGAATGTCGACATACGATCAGAGATACAACCACAGAGATGATGCCGCCTATTGCGATCGAAACAAGGTTGCCACCAAGCATCTCATAGTTACCTAGTCGGGGAACATCAGTACATACTCTACCTGGTCATCGGTGATCCTCATCGTACCTCCGCTTGTCTATCAGAAAGGGAATAATTTGTGAGCAGAGATCCTTCTTATCAATAACACATGACACGACTCACCACCACGTTAATGACACCTCCATTTAGCCCGGATGTGAGGGCAAGCCAGGCAGCAACACCGGCGGCAAGCCCAATCAGTGCGCCAGCGATGCATCCGATACGATTGGCTTTGCTCCACGTAATACAGAGCGCGATAGGAACAACGCCCGAACCAAGAATAACGCCCATAAAAGTCTAATCGACGACAGATCAGTTCAGTAATCCATGTAGCTCAACAGGCACAGTTTCAACATACGTAGAGCCAGCCCATGGATACTCCGATGTAGTAAAATATGGTGCCTGCGATGCCCATTATGAGCGCAAACAATACCACCTATAAGAACACCATTGTTGAGGTGCGATCATCACAGACAGAAGCAATACATACACCGAAATGACTCATTCGTAGGACTTGTTGTTCCGTAGCCCGAGGATTAATGTATCTCTGTCAGGCAGGTTAACCACTTTCTATGTTGGGCATGAAACGAACTTACCACATAGACATCATATGTCAAAACCGACGAGACCGCGATTAACTCTGCACTCGTAGCACTCGTCACGGCTAAGAACAACACGACCAATAACGCTGCAGCGCCTGCTTGTCCCAGGAGCGCAGCAGCAGCAAAGGAGGCAGGCAATCCTGCCGAGATCTCATCTTGGGTCAGAGGCTGAAGCAAGGGCACGAAGCCGCTTGCACCAAGAACTTGAGTCGGCGATGAAGGTGCAGGAACCGCCCCCAGCGCTACAGCAGCCAAGCCGAGGGTGGTGGAGAACGCGAACGGGACCGCAAACCAGGCCAGTCCTCCCATTAAGTACGCTTTGACAGTCGTGGCTGGTCTACTGGCGATAGCGCGTTGCCAATACGCTTGGTCCTGGAACACGGTTGCGAAGTTCCCGATCAGATTGATAACCCCAAATATCAACCCGTTCACGGAACGGAGCGTGAGGTATGATCCTTGGGCATTTCCAGGAACTGGCATGACTTGTGTGGCCTCCGAAAGAAGGGAATGCATTTTGCTGATGGAACCAATGTACGGCGATGTCGCATAGACTGTGAATACGAATGTCAAGATGATGGCGAAGAGAACGGATGTGTGCGTGCTAAAGTCAAGAGCGAATGAGGAAAATATTGACCAAAGTCGTCAAAGCACGTACTAGTCGCAAAGTAGCGTAGACCGCATCCCACCAACCACAACATAGATCGCAACACCAAGAGGGATGAGGAAACACGCAGCAATGGTATTCATGCCGGTCAAACTGGTCACAGTCGCCGACCCACCAAGGACAAGC
The DNA here is from genome assembly GCA_038092235.1 of Leccinum boreale. Lineage (NCBI taxonomy): Eukaryota > Fungi > Basidiomycota > Agaricomycetes > Boletales > Boletaceae > Leccinum > Leccinum boreale. The sequence continues at coordinate 98,658 of JBBPPX010000036.1, read as the reverse complement.
ATGGAGGATACGATGATGTTCGTGGCCAAACCAAATATCATGAAGACGAGGTGAGCGAGCGTTCCCCATCGCGTACCGATGATCTCCAGCCATGTGTGCGCGTACGGTGCATTTAACTTGAGCTTTGCGGCCAATTGAGCGAACAAGAGGACTTGCACCGTCGCACCTGCTGCGTACCACCAAGGTCCAGATATACCGTATCTATAAGCCACCGCACTTGATTGCAGCTGGTGACGAATTTGAATGAACCCTGACCGGGAAATCGCATATATGAGACTCACTAGTGTTGCGGCCCAGGTCCAAGCGGAGACGATACCAGACGCAATGAGACCCGGCTTGACCGAGCGCGAGGCGGAGGTGAACTCCTCCGAATTCCGAGGAGAGAAACCGGTGTATCTTGCTTGAATGGCAGTCAAACCGACCATAAAGGCACTGAAAAACAGTCCAATCCCTAGATATTTGGTGCGCACGTCAGGCTCTTGTGAGTTTTTGTTCGCGTGACGATCTGTACTCACCGACCACTAGTGACGACGTTGATGTGTTCAGTGTATGTTCAAACAATATGAGAAGTGCGATGCATACCTACGCCATACCCCGCGCCTTGTGGGAGTACTTGACTCTCAGACATACTGTGAAGAGAAGTGGGCGCTAGAGTGAACTGTTCAACAAGCGAAATTGCCTGAGATTCTACGCCGGAATTATATACTTCTCAAGCCCTGGGAGTGCTTATCTGTAGATGACGTTTCAACGAGGTACAGGCTGAGCAAAGATAAGGAATAAATACCCCATAACCAGCAGGTATCTTCATGAAAAGGCAGTGACTTGACACACCACGCCCAGACCGGCGGAACATTCAACAAACCAGCAATACGACAGGTATCATGGCAAAGTGATGAGGAGCAATGTTTTTTTTCCTAAAGGATTGACATTTTGTTCTGCTACTGAGTCGCCGTCGGAAGTAGATAATTTGAACTTGACAATAAGATATTCTCGCCGAGAGCCTCGTTGTCGCCTTAGCCCGGCTACCAAGCTGCCTCGCACTGGCGTTTTGCCTGCTGATGTGCTGAGGGACTACCACTTGAAGTCGTCTTGCCAAGTCCGAGTCGCAGTGGCAGAAGTCAATGTTGCCTTTGATCTCGCTACTACTATGGTGCCGGTTGGCATGGGAATTCATCGACCAGTACAGTACTTACTTTCTACCACGGTACGCATTGGCCGGCGCCACTGAAATGACAGCCGAGGCACCCCATGGCATTCGATTCTGTCAGCTGAAGATGCGGCTCGAGGAGGCTTGCACATATCTCTCAAGGCACCACTCGGAGTGGGAACATTGTGTTGAATTTTCCACTCCATGTCGAAGGATAGATGATGGTCAATGCATGGGAGATAAGAGCGACAAGGTGGCACCAAACCTGTCAGGACACGTCAAGCTACGAGAGATAAGTACAGATATGCACACTCCTTGCACTCTATGATAGCAGTTGAGTCGTGTCCTCCTTCAATTCCAGAACACGAGTAGTAACTAATTTGACAGGTAGTCCGAAAAGTTCAGAAGTCCGTTGTCACAGCACCGATATTCCCAATCGTCACTTACCTTGGGGCTACCGCCTCTTCTCAGTACATACCCGTATGTGCTCCGAGTCAGGCAACTGTTGTGACACAAATTTTCCATTCGGAAGTACACCCTTCACATACACACGTCGACGCGAAAGACGACTCGGAGCACGGCCGTAACAGTAATACTGTCAATGGTTGTGTTTTTTCATCCCAATCACATATGATGTTCTCTGCAGACGTCCACATCGCAAGAAAATCAAAAAGAAAACAATTTGACAAGAGCGAGATTCGAACTCGCGCCCTTTCGGACTGGATAGGTACGTGCAACCTGATTCCAGCGCCTTAGACCGCTCGGCCATCTTGCCGTGACGTTCAGATCTTCAATTACATCTCAGGAAATTTTTCGGGTGCTCGTCATTTTTTTTTGCTGATGGCGGCAGTAACCCATCATACTCCGCCTCAGATGATCAGATCGCGATGGCACCTGGACGACCCGTCGAAAATGTGACAACTTTCGAATCGATCAGAGCCGATGATCATCAATTCGAAACCGTTGTTCGCCCCCTACCCACCCCACCCCTGCCTAACGATCTCGTTCCGTACCGATGCCAAATGCCGTCCGTGATCTAGTCAAAGAACAACAGACGACTAGATAACGCCCTCAAAAGCGGCGTGTCTAGCAAGACCTGATGATCATCACACAGCGCGTCCGGGCCCTCGCGCCGCGATCCGATGGGCCTCCATGGTGGATCCAGGCTGACTCACGAACAAGCGCACAGCCCTCGAGTTCGCGCCTATATATACATACGACTAAAAGATGGAACGAAATGGAGTCCAGACCCACTGTCCAGCCAATTCCACGCACCCACGACAATTATTGCTTGTCAGGCCCAGCCCCAGCATGGAGCTACTAAAAATTACCAGTCTGGAACGGTCGATTGTGGTGCGATGCTTACTAGTCTTGTCACAATTCGTTCGCCAAGAGATGTGGTTAAAAATGGCGTCGGTGGCTCTTCTCGCTGACAATCGAATCGCGTTTTAGTGGGAAGGATCAAGAACAAAAAGGATATCATCTGCCAGATATGCATCTCGATCTTTACCCCACACATCCCTGTTGGGAAATCAGAATCGTATCTGAAGCTCATCGATCCGATACGGCGAATATGGACTCAAATGAATCGAATTGGGAACTGTCAGCATTAAAAGGTGGTGTTTTAGCGTATAGCCGGTCTCGTCACAAACGTCGGTTACCATCAGCACCAAATCTGATCCACCGAGAACGCCCTAGGCTGGTCATATTAGCCACAAAGAACCCCCAACCCTCGTTATGAAACGACTCACACTGGCATGTCCCTCGTTCCTCAAACCGCGCTAATTCAACTCTACGACCTCGAACCCCCCGCGTGCCGTCACCACGACGAATCGTCCCATACCCTCGTCAAAATCCACCGTGTCTCCGTTCGCACCCTCTTCTTCCATATCGCCCCATGCGATCGTGTCCACATCCTCATCAAAGTTCAGATCCCGCTGCTGCCGCCGCTGCCAGTCCACGAGGTATAAAGCCTCCCCCGTCTCAAACACCGGTCCATCCTGCATCTCATACGGCAGTAGGAAGAGCAACCCTGGACTCACGAGACGGAGCTCCCGACCGACGACGAACAAACCGCGCCCAGACGAACCGAGACAGATGGAACTACAAGCGCGCAGTGCCGGATCGCATAAATCACCGTCCCCTCCATTGTTTCCCGGTCGCCAGATTCCGGGAACGTGTGGAGGCAGATACGTCAAACGATACGGAAACGCAGTCGTATGCGCGACCACCCCATTTTTGCGATCCTCTGCATCCGCAAGCGGTATCAACATCACCATTGACACGCTCTCCGCCCGTCTTCTCGACCGCGCTGCGATTGTTAATGTCGGTAACAAGCCTAGCGTCGACATGGAATGCTCTTGACACTGTCCATCCCAGTTCCAGTCCACGTCCTCGCCCGCACACCGATCAAGACTGGCGTTGTTGGGGTTCAAGCATGGAGGTTCCGCGACGCACGTGGTAAATCCGATCGGCCGGCAGACCGCTTCTTGAAACATAAATACCCGTTTGGGTTCCACGACCACCTGTCCATCTGCTGGAACGTCTGGGACGGGAAAAACGCTAACGCAGCGTTCCCATACAACAAGGAGATGTCCATCAAACGCCACAAAGTCCAGAAAACCCCCAAACTGGAGGAGAACAAGCAAAAAGCACCACATGGTGGCGTTCAGACGACAAGTCACGATGGTGGTCGCGTGATAACTCACTAGATCGGGATGACCCGGAAGAAGCGCCGTTCCGGTCGTCTGCGCACGCCAGTCAAGGAGTTCCAAGCCTCCACCCCCGACCTCCTGCGTCGTGTCCAATAGTAAGAAATGTTTCCACACGCCCGCCACGACGCCCGGAACACGTGCATAATCACATAGCATCATGAAGGGCGCCTTTAAGCTCGTCGAGAGTACCTTGGCGAACCGATGGGATCTACAAAGATGCATAGCCAAGAAGGACTCAGATCAGTCAACAACTCACTCTCGAACGCATGTGGAAAGCAAAGTGATTCACCCAAATGATTCTCTCGGCATAACGGCAATCACACCAGGCACATCCCGGTGCTTGACGACTCGACAAGGCACCCCCTCGAATGGCGTCCACTCCCCAACGTGCTTCAGTCCCCGAGAGGCCCCAGGCCAATCAACGACGAGCCAATGCACTACCTTGTCGCCTTGCACGGTCAATAACTCTGTCCCGCCCGGAATGAAGACGACCTGATCCACCCGTCCACCCCCATGGTGTGCGTGCTTGGTCGCGAGCACGTTTGCCGACAAGCGTGGCCATGCATGATCGAGGTAGAGCGCTCGCAACGTCCTTCGTTCGAGCTCCATCGCGGAGAGTAGGGAGAGCGGGCGAGGAGGGCCAGGCAGGGGCATGTTGCGCACTAACACCTCGGCGCAGAACCGGGCGTACCAAACGCAGCGGAGTTTGCTGAGGAGATAGTACCGTCTTGAAGTCTTTCGTCGATTCAATGAAGCTGGCTCGCTTTTTTCTGCTCTTATCACTGAGACGAGTGTACTGCTCACCTTGCGTAGCGAAAGCACGGCGTGCACGGATAAAGTCTGTATGATCTCAATCAGAACGTCATCGACGAGCTTGTCTAGACTATTGGGCAGGGCATGGAGGATGATCGGAGGGTTGCGGGTAACGTTTGAGGGCGTCATGATAGCTACGTGCTGAGACGTTTCGAGTCTACGCCCACGAGAAACCCGAGCAACGGAATTAGCACACGATTTGACAATTGGCTGCCAAATATATATTCTTCCCGTACTGTAGACTTGCAATGACAAGAGCAGAGCAGGGTGCAAAAGGTCTGAAGGGGTGTAATGACGGTGCGGTAAGGATAGGAGCTAGATGGTACAGAATCGGATGGACCCTTGGAACGTGACGTCGCGAATCAGACCGGGTCTGTGCCTAGCGATGCGGCCGCAAGATCTACCTGGTCGATACCCCAATCACTGACCGCTTTCTGTGCACAGATTCGGAGTCAGAGTGGCTCGTATATACGCCATGAAGCCAGCAAGCAGGAGCTTTCTTATGACTTTGTCCCCTCTACGCGTTCACAATCATGGACGACCGGTTCCGGGACCATACGCTATTGAGGACCTCTGCCAAGTACTTCTTGTCGACATCCCTGTGAACCGATATTGTATAAAAAAACGGAACACGTCGTCAAGCATCTCTTATTAGCACTTACCATGGCACCTCCACTACCAAGACTATTTCAATCCAGATCCACGGTGGCCTATACTCACAGGTTATCACCATTCAGGCGACGACCGGATCCCTCGTCCACGCGGTCAGAGAAACATAAAAAGACAAGCTTTACCCTGGGTCCCCCGGCCCGTACTCCATCATCGTGATGCATACTCGGGCCACCACGCGGTAAACCCTGGCGCTGGCCCTTGTCCAGACCACGAGTCCCATCCCGCGATGATGGGGGGAACCGATCCATACCTACCGAGAAATCACATATGCGAAACAGCGGGAGCGATCTCCCGCGCAAGACGTACACGTGGGCATGGTACACGAAACGTGCCGGTGCTCCGCGTCCATAACCCCGTAGTCGCCTTTGGATCCTTGAAGAAATCCGATTGCCAGAATCGTCTTGTTGATAGACCAAGCCCGCGCCGAGCGCAGGATGCGACGGAGATGCATGCCTTGTAGACTTTTTCGATACATACTGTTACTAGGGTCCCAAGTACGTCTTCGCCGACGGAAGCGCCATGGTCCACTGGCAGTTTAACCTTTTTACCAGCACGGTCTTCTTTCGGGTATCGAGCGTGACGTACGCGCTGGAATTCAAAAGCACGTGGGGGGAAGCGACGGCGTGTGGTGATTGCTAGGGGCAATATTACTTCACGAAAGCCGACCCAGGTCACACGTTATAACTTGGCCGTCCCACGAGAAGGAGTTGCGCGAGACGCGAGACACGAGACACGAGAGAGGTGAACCAGAATTAGAACGCATGATATAGGTAATGAATAGGTGAAGACGGGCGCGTGACCCTGCATGCTATGTATCGACAAGGCGTCGAAGGAAATATGAACGAGCTGATCTTTGCACAGAGAGTACATGAGATCGCATCGACCTACCAGCTGTTTGCCGGCGGAGGATTGCCACGCATAACGTTGTGCACCCTAGAATCTGCATTTCGGCAGTACCCCAATTCTTGACGGCACACACCCAAAAAGAAAAGAAAAAAAAGTCGACCCGTCCAGGACTTGTCCACGCGAAGACGGTAAAGACGTAACGGCGACCAAGGATAAGGAGAAAAAGAAGCTCCAGATAAGTATCGGTCGCGTTCTGGACTCTTGTGGACTTGTGTCAAAACCCCGCTCAGGGCCAATATCTATCTAGTGCAAAGATCGAGGGCGCTCCGTGATACAGGGGCTCAGGTCTATGTGACCCTCATAATGAACGTTGAAATCGAAGTATGTACCTGTGTATCTTGGGTACTCCAGTGATACTGTAAACGTATAAATACGCGTTTAAAATAACGAAAAGGGAACTGACCAGCGAATCGAATCAAGGCGAAGAGACAACCCCTAGAGTCGTGGAAAATGGATCGCGTAAAACGAGCAAAGGGACGGCTAGGTCCCGACTCCCGATTAGTGGCCCCGCCGCCACACCAGATATACTTAGGCTCGGGCTCAGATTCCGCCTCCGTCGACGCCTGGATCAAGATCGTTTACCGACATGTGTTAGGACTAGACTCGGGGGTGCGGGGTCAGCGTTCGTCGCCTCTCAGTGTAGATCGTTCGAATCGGGAAAAGTGTTCAAGCGGTGAGCGATGCCACGCAGACGCTGACATGAGCATTGTTATCGGACGTGAGAGGTTTATCGCAACGATGGCGAATTGATGAGTCGGATGGGGGTCGGGAGCGAAGAGGTGAGTCGACGTGAAAGCATTCCGACGCGCTGACAACCCTGGGGAAACGAGAGAGACAGGGGTGCACATGGACCTGGCCAATCTACGAATCGAATCGCCGCCGGACGGGTCGTCCGAAGAGCGAACAGCCTTTAGCAAGTAAGTAGCACATACTACTTGGGTGAGTTGAACGTGGCCTGAGAACGGGATCCTCCTTCACGTTGAACCGTGGGCATGCAAACGACCCAAAAAGTGTGGTGGCCGTATACAGCACGACAGCTTGGCGAAACGTGTGGTGCCGAAAGGAGGCTAAGCCTTTTTTAGGACTCGCCGGCTGATCTGTGAGCGAAGGGCAACTTTCCCATGGATCGCAGGGTATGTCGGACGAGTGTGGACGCGGATGGCGACATGGAAGGCTCAAAAATGACCCGGCCATCACCGTGTTGACTGAGAAGCACGGAGGGCCGAGCTGCCAGTGGAGGTTCCGCAGCCTGCTGATTGATTGGCTGGTGCGCTGTGCACTCAGTGCTCTTCCATTTCTGTGAAGCTCAGGCGATCGGTTAAACAGGGGGTTCAACAAAGAAGTTGATTGAGAATAGACTCGGTGTTGTAAACTGAGTCCAGGGCGCCTTGCGGGGTGAGAACCCCACAGACGAGTCTTCGCGGGATATCGGTCCGAGCCTATCATTGATCAGGGACACGAATAAGCTGGAGAGGACCAACCATTGACTCTCGATCGACTCTTGCTCCGTCCGGCACAGTCGCTCACGGGGCCTGACTTATACTAGTGTGATTAACTCCATAAGCACTGCCTTCTCAGAAGAAAAAAGAAACAAAGAAACAACGCCAGCACTCACAAACGCAATCTTGACACCCTCGCTCACTGACAGCAGACTACGCATTGCAAGGGTTGCGTCGTCGCGTACGTCGCACCTCGGTCACGGTCTCCCCTCCCTCTTTTTTGGCGATGCACCTCTCATTTTTTTTTCCTTCAGGGCAGTTCGGATCGGGACAAAAGGGACATATTTCGGGGTGGGCCGAGACTGCGTGGCGTCTTCCCTGCTTGAGCAGGATCATGTCACTGACTCCGTTAACCTGCCCTACGCAGGTTCGTAAAAACAAAACACAAGGCCGCTGAGCGGCGACGACGACGACACGCCCCCGCAAGGGTCCTCTTACCCTCCCAGTCGACCCGCCCAATCCTACCGACGCATGAGTTCCGACCCCACCCCCACTCTCCAAGCGACGCGTCCCTCCAACCCCCGGTTCGAGCCCCGCAGACAACTTTGACGCCCATCATATTGCGCTGACACGCGCCACCGCCAACACCAGATTCAGACATTTGCTTCGTCGCCCCCCGACACGCGACTCATCACGACGAAACGGTGGCTGCTGCTCAGGATGGGCCACAAGCATAGCGATGACGGCATGCGCTGGCCAACTCGCAACGCCGTTGACTTGTTTGAAACGCGCACGAAACGTGTGTGACACTGGATGTCCTCAAACCCGTGGCGCAAGCTCTCTTTTCGCATTTCTCCGCGCCACACACATACGGACACACACGGAAAAAAGAGACTCTCGTTTCGAACTTTGAGAGATTGCGACAAGAGGCTCTGCTGTGGTTGCTAGAAACGGGGGGACGTCGTGGGACTGGTGGCAAGTCGACTGCAATGAGAACATGCCGTACTCACTAAACTGGTCAAACTCAGTGGCAGTATCCAATCATGCAATGGCGTCCGAGCTTGGTCCGAGCAATGAAATGAACCGTAAGTAGCACGTGTACGGTAACGTCCGGTACAACGAGCCCAATCGGGAGACGAGAGGTAGTAATTCCCGTTCCGTTGCCATTCCGATTCCGTTGCATGATACCTTCCACGGCCGATGACTCGCCATGCGTGCGTTATGCATGGGCATCCTGCGCACGCCACAGGTTTGGATGCGTCAGTGATCCATGACACTCGGCCCATCAACATTTCGTTGTGATCCGACAACCCTCTTTTTTCTCCACAACAACGATGGGTGATCCCTCAGGATGGAAATGTGGTGGTAAGTGGCTGCCCCTGGGCCCTGGACACTGCCCCGCCATCGTCGTGGTCCCTTCCGTCTGCACGCTTACCCGCCTTGAATCGACGCACTGAGGCCAGGTACCAAGTTCCACCTGGTTCACACGTCGCTTGCATGAGAAAGTCAGGAAAAAAAAAGGTCAATTGTCATGACATGAAAATGATCTCGATCGGACCATGCCATGTTCCATGTATCCATGTATCCAAGTTCCATATCCACGTCCCAACTGCCGTTGGACCGGGATCCACCGAGTTCAGGACAGTTCCGGTCATCAGACGAGGCCGCCGACTGGCACACACGTCGTCGTGACTCGGCACGATCTCCGGCAGCAACAGACACGAGACACGGAACACGGACGCCGTGCCTCGTTGATATTGATCGGCCCAGCCTCATCGTCTTTTGCAAGTTTACAATGGACTGTTGAGGTTGATATCTTTTTGATCCCGATCGGAACGATTCGATCCATGTTTCGCACCGGCCCAAGAAGCTGAAGAGTCGAGACACGTGTGAAAATGAAAATAGCCAAATAAAAATTATATTTGGTTGGACTGAAACGCCCCCCGCCCGTCCGCGTCCCCGCCAACCAGGTCCAGCAATACCCTTTCAGGGACGCGGCAGAGGGGTACGTAAAAAAAGAAAAGGAAAAAAGAAAGATTCGATTCATGTTCAATCGGGTTATTTTAGTTCGCCACAGAGCACACGCGTGGCACGGGTACCTTGATCATGATAGGCTGCCGAATGCGTCCAAGAGAGGGAAAAAAATGATATCGGCATTATAATATACCAGTAGGCAAAGGAAACCAACGAGGCTAGATACAAAACCAACGCCTGCAGCCTTATAGATGGTCATGTACTGCTCTCCGTCCGGAGCGCTGGGCATTCGGACGAACCCAAAGACGAGAGAGATGTAGGAGGAGAGTAAAAGGAAAAGAACGGAAGAGGATGGGGAGATGCCATGGTATGAATATAGCTAGGTATGCAAGTTGTGTCTATGTGGATGCGATGCTCGAGTGTGATGCGGAGAGAGAGATAGAGTGAGAAAAAAGGAAAATGCAAAACGAGAGAAGGTTGCCGCGGCGAGGTTCGGCAATACTAAGTCTACAAATGATGGAGGGCGGCGGAGAGATAAAGGGATAGAGATAAGACAAATGAGACGAAACGGGGATGGGATCTAGATGTGTCTAGGCCTGAAATTTTGGTTTTTGCTGCAGAACGGAGTCAGTGTGAGGCACGGACATGGACATGGGCGAGCTGCGCCAGCTAAAAGTGACGTACCGGCTTGCGCATCATCAGCGGTGGGGAAGAGTTGGGCGAGTCTGCATAAGATGCCTGAGGGCGGGGTCAGGACGGGGTGTAAGGAAAGGGTAAGTGAACGCACAGACTGCACGTAAGGATATGAGGGTACAGCGCTCTGGGGCGTGGACGCGGTCTTGGACAAGACTTTTCTAAGCTGAGGGAGGGGTGAGACGCGTCGAAAAGGAAAGAAGGGAAGGTGTTGTACCTTGGCTTCGCTGTCAGCAGCATGTTGAGCGTACATGCTCGGGTGGAGGGATACGCTGTCGAGGCTTGTCGCCTGTGGGAGGGAGGAGAGGGCACAGGAGAGACTTGGGAGTGCGACGAGTTTGTCGTGGCGAAGGGATGCCATTTGTGTGGTAGCTAGTATGTAGAGTATGTACTTGGGGTTGGTTTTGAACGGAAGTGGGAGAGAGTACTTTTATACTTGACTAAGTTTCCCGCGCAGAGCCGGCGGTGTGTGTTCTCATAACGATGCGCGGTAGTATCTGAGATCTGGTTTTATTTCGGTCGCAATGCCATCGACGAACGGTTTAGATCATGGCGTCTGCCGTACTCGCTCGCCTAAATTTTGGGGGTTATCCAACTGCCCTCTCTATTACCCACGCGCGGTCTCCTAGGGATTGCATTGTCAAGTTCTGCCCCCTCCTCCCCCGTCCGACGTCCATCCCCCTCGGATCGCCAGACGGCACCGACAACCAGCCGCATCAGCGTGTGACCAGCTCGCATGCACATCTGCACCCTCCCCGACTTTCCCCCTGCTACAGCCTCGTGTTCAGATCCCATCGTATATACTTGTAGATACAATCTCTTGTTTTTTTTTTCCCTCCCTCTCTGCTTCTTTTGGCAGGGTCGTTCAAGGATGTGCACGTCGTGTCGTCCGTCCATCACGAAAACCCGGGCCTCGTGCCCGACGAAACTCGAACGGGCCAACCAGCGTTCACCCCTTGATGATGACAGGGCTGTCACAGCCCACGCAGGGATCCCAGGGAGAGTCGGATCGATGTGTTGAAGGACCCGTACCTCGTGCCGTAGCATCCGCTCCTTTCTCATCGCGCCTGTCTTCCATTCGTCCATCTCTCTCCACCCTGACTGTGTAGGAAAAAAAAAAAAAAAAGAAAGGACGACGCGCGAGGTAAAATGAAATGGCTGCGCTTCGTCTTCTCAGTACGATCCCTCCTCACGTTCTCATGCGTTCCCAGACACGAGTCGTGGCGTTCTGCGATGCGATGCGATGAGCCATGTCGCGTCGCTTGATATTTCTCCGAGCCGTTGACAAACTGTCTATACCCAGCTATCATCGGGCCAACACGGCCAATCAAACGACGTTGATACCCAGATGGACGAAAAAATGCCTCAGATGGAGGTGCATGCAATCAACCCTGATCCCATCTCTCACCGTAGCAGTGCGCATCTATTTCGTAATGTTATCGCGTCCACCGCGTGTGTATCTCTATCATTATCTACTTCTTTCTTGCACCGTCCTTTCTCCTCGGACCCAAAGCCTAATTGTCTTCCTTCCATTTTCTTCCCTCGTATCATTGACGAGTACGAGATCGTCGAGATAAGGTCAGTCGACCGCTTGCACGCCATCATACACCGCCAACCGCTCGCGGGCTGCAGGCCAATCCAGCGAGCCCTGTACGAGTTCGGTCAGCACGGCGATCACCTCGTCGATGGATCCGATCAACTGTTCTGTCGTATCGCGTTCGCTGTCACGACGTGGCTCAGTGATGCCGCCGACAAGGCCACGGGTGCCACGCGGCTACGTACCGGAGTGTCATCGTCCTGTTCTGGACGGCTGTGCAAACAATGTCAGGCTGCGCTTCGCAATCGTGACAAGATAAAGACATACAGGCAAAATCGAGCGTGACGCCAAACGGAGTGCCGAGCTCATCGTTGCGCGCATAACGTCTTCCGATGGTGGCGCTCGAGTCGTCTACCCTTGAAAAGATGCCAGTCTTGCGTAGCTTGGTCGCTGGAGCGAGTGAGCGGGAGAAGGGAAGGGCAAGAAAGAGTACACGCACAGACTTCATCCACGAGGGGGTCGAACTCGGCCTTTGCGCTGAGAGGGACGATGAGGACCTTCGTGGGGGCGACGACGGAGGGAAGGGAGAGGACCTGGGGGAAGGTTAGGAAAGGTGGCGGGTTGTTGTGGTATCGGCTTACCCCGCGCTCGACGTCCTGCTCACGACACCAAAATGTGTGTTCGAGGAGGGTATAGAGGATACGACCGAATCCAAAGGAGGGCTCGATGACGTTGGGGGTGAATTCGCGAACTGTGTCGTCACTAGTCAGCGTGCGGATTCTCGCGCGAAGAGGACCAGAAACGGACTAGATTGCTTGAACGTCTTGCGCTGGATAGTCACGTGTTCGGAAGTCAGGGTGATCTCTCTTCCTTCGACCGAGATCGTGGCCGACCTAGCGAAAAAGGTAAAGGAATGAAGTCAGTTGCACATCTCCGCGGGCCAAACGCGATGCGGACCCCACCCGTTCTCGAGTTCGCTTTTGAGTTTGAGGAGCTTAGGTTGGTCCATCTCCCCGACGATCTTCTGCACCACGCCTGCGTCCCGTCCGAGGGTCTTTCCGAGCACCTTCTTGTTGAACTCGGCTACTTCCCGCTCCGAGACGACCGGTTCCTTGAGCGCCTCCCGCACCACTAGCGGATGCCCCGTCCTCGCCGCGTGCACCGTCAGGTCATACGCAGCCCGATCCGCGCACCCAACGCACTCAGTCCACCCCGTCGAGTTCTCGATCTCGGCGTCCCAGCAGTCCGTCGCATAGTGCGCCATCTCGTTCGACATGTGCTGCCGGAACCGTAGACGGGTTGGATCGATTCCGATGTGCACAAGGAAGAGGTGGATGCGAGCAAGAAAGTAGCCAAGCGTCTCGTTGGCAACGATGCCCTTGTCCACCGCGTCACCGATCGGCATGTGGGTGACGGTCGTGAGGCCCTGCGACTGCACGTGGCGATTTAGCAAGGCGAGCACGATGTGCCGGCATTCGGAGAAGCCGGGGTGACGTTTGTCGTCGGGGTCTACAAAGTGTTCGATCTCGCCCATGGTGAATTCGCGCACACGTAAGAGCCCAGCGCGGGGCGAGATCTCGTTGCGGAAAGATCGCCCGATTTGGGCGGATGCGAACGGGATTCGTCCATTGTTGAATTCGAGCAGTCGCGAAAAGTTGACAAAGTGCCCTTGCGCGGTTTCGGGCCGGAGGAAGCTGTTCGGGATCACATGAGCACGTGCACACGAGCAGGAATCTTGGGTGATCCCCTACCCCGGATGTTGGCCAGTCGGCCCGATGCTGCTCGCAAACATCAGATTGAATTCCTGCGGCTCTCCCACCGGATTGTCCGTATCCGGGTTTCGGATGTCGTACTTGCGACACAGGTCACCAAGTTCAGGCCCAGAAAAGTTGTCGAGCTGTTCCCGCCTTTCAGCCCCGCTGGCCCCCGTCGTCGTGCTCGGACACGCACCTGCGCGAGGATACGCTCGTACTCCCCCACCGTCTCGTCCGCCAGCTGCACCGCCGCGCTCTTGACCTTTTTCTTTTTCTTCTTGTCGTCCTCCTGGACTGCCTTGGCTGCCAGTCCACGCGCCTCGCGATCGCCTGCGAGCCTCGCTGCGAGGACGCTCTTAACCAGATGGTCAGCACGGAGGACGTCCCCCGACTGGGTATCCTTGACCATCCAGTCCGCAAACCGCGCCACGTGCCCAGATGTCTCGAACACCGACGCGGGCGTCATGATGGTGGTATCGAGCTCCAGCATGTGATCGTGGACGATAAAGTGACGCCGCCATTCCGCGATGATGTTGGCTTGTAGAGACGACCCCGGTGGACCGTAATCGTACAGACCCGCAACGCCTGGCAGTCACTCAGTGAGCATGATTTGATGGCGAGAGAAGGTGATCCGGACTTACCCCCGTAGATCTCGAACGCGGGGGCGTAAAAGAAACGACGGTTGAGGAGCGCCTCGAGACGTGCCTTGTCGAACGAATGGGCAGTTTTGTTTACGGTCATGTCGGTGTGTTTGAACCTGACCTTCGAAGTAAGGTTGAGGAGGACTTGTCCAAATCTGACTCGCATCGACACTGCCTTCCTTTTTTTTGTCCAAAAATGTGACTTGGCAAGAACTAGAACTCGGAAATTCCCGTAGTAATGCTTTGACTACTACTCCAATGGCCGTTCCTTCTATCAGGCACGCCGTCTTATTCGCATCGTTTACAGTGACGTGGGCCTTTTTGGCCCCAACTAGTAGCCATCTACGCCTGGTGGCGCGGTCTTGACTTGCCGTCAACTTAGTGCCAACAAGCCTATCCACCTATCCAACGGTACCACATCACCCGTCAACGCGGGCTCCGAGATCCTTATCTTTCTAGCTCTTTCTCTCTCTCCGTCTCCGTCATTCTCTCTCAAGAGAAGAGGTGTCCCAGGGGTGACCCGTTGCGCTCAAAATGACATTCGACGCACGAAGCCTGTCCACTGCCGAGTATGCGGGGGGCGGAAGAAGACCAAAAGTCCGATATGAAAACCGCGCGGGCTCCTACCTTGCGCCGCGCCACCCGTCGCGGTGATCATCAGAACGCGTTTCGGAGTCTTCTCGATCGAATCTCTTGAACCTTTCCCTGATGTGGGCTCTGTTTCTCGGACGGAGCAGCAAGCAGGCGTTATCTCTGATTCCAACGAACGCGATGTGCCTCAGCGCGCCGGAGGGCATGTGGGGATGAATACGGACGGCGTCCTACGCATGGCGCCACAAATGAGCCCGGCTTCGGTTCTTTTCTCTCTGCTTGCTTTAGGGGGTTAGATCTATGGACCCACATATGGGCGCATCATCTCGTGGCTCGTGCCAGCGACCAGGCACACCATCCTGTTCCGTGTTGGGTGCTATGTATACATACGCCCACATCTCGTTAGCAAGGCGCAAGGTGTTTCGGCGCGTTTTAGCCATCCTCTCGGGCTAGACGGGTCGACGCGCAGTGGCAACGTGATAATTGCCGGTCGTGCTGCCCGTCTAGGACGTTGCTCATCCAAGAACTGAAATCACTGTCGCACTCGTCATCGCGCCGTGGTCGTTTCCCAAAGTTGTCCTGTTGAGCCTATCTGCCTATCAAAGCAAATACCGCACCCCCTATTGGCCCCTCGGACGCCTATCTGCTTACCGTCTGGAGAAATACTTCTGCCGTTCAAATCTCTGGAACTAGATCCCAATATTTCCGCATTGGCAGATCAGTCACGGCCGTCGTAGTAGGGTTGGTCGGTTTATCCGCACGAAAATCGGTGGCATGGTTCAACAATGTGTCCATGTTGGGCCGTAGACGAAGCATCACTGACAGGGACGAGAGAAGTTGATCAAATTTCATATCAAACAAAGCTAGTATATACGGGGTTGGGGAAGGCGGATTCGTACGTCACGCTGCGAGGGATCGGATGGCCAGTGGTTTCGAATCTTGTCCTAGTTGACACAACTTGAATGGACGGTTTAGGTTAAAGCACGGACGCGTGTGTGTGTGCAACCTTGGGGTCCGGCTCTTTGTTTTTCAATTGAATTGCGCATCGCCCCAGTGCGCTGTCGCGGGACTGACAGGGACTATTGAATGCAAGTATGTACGTCACGCTGACATGATTGCGAACGTCGGGTCCGGGCTTCAGAGTCCCTGTGCAATTCAGTATCATACCGGGTCAGGGTTCAGAGCGGCCCGGACGGCCCGGACCTGTGTGTTTCACGGAAGTTACTTGTCCTTGAGGCGAGCAATACCATTCTAGCTCGATTTCGCTTCCGTTTTATGATATGTCCCTGGAGTTCCCCGAGGAGAATCCGGAGTGCGTAACGAGACCGAATCTCGTTCAGGGGGTGAGTCAAATTGTTGATATCACATATGCCTGCACATGCTCAATGCTTACCACAGCGCTGTGGTCGTAGATAGGAAGCTTTAACTAGCTCTTCTCTCTGCGCAGTTCGTGTCCGCCACCAAGGACAGTCGATTGGACTATTAATTGCAAGATCGAGGTGAGAACATCATGACTATGTACATGATTGCGCCCCGACGATCGGCGTGGCGACTACATGCTTTGGCTTTTTTCACATCAGGAATCCGACATGCGCGGTCCTTTTTCGACTCCCAGACGAATGGGAGGGGGGATCGTCGACTAAATTTCACATCGTCAAACCTTGTCATGCAGGGTCGGCAAAGGGCTAGGTCGACAAAGAATGGGGTGAGTTTCGGATTGCTTCCAGTCTATTCAGTCGTGTTCACGTACAGCTACACCTCGTGGATCCATACGTCCAAATACCGTATGGGCCCCTGGCGCGTTCTGCGGTGAATGTGGCGTCGAGCGATCCTCGGGAAAACGTGGATAATCAGTGACCATCAGCGGGAACACCATCTTTGGATGAATAGCCAGCGTCATGTTCACGTACGGGATCGTCACCGCCGACTGGAGCGGAAATCCTTATCAAGCATTCATGCATTGCCGTCGGGCGAGTCAAAGGTCTATTGCCCGTGTTCTCGTTGGAGAAGAACGCGCAAATCGAAAACGTTGGTGGTGTTCCTTCCATCTACGGAGATGTTTGCAAGACCGGCGAACGATTGTATTACTTCCTGTGAAGCACGCTCCTGACGATAGCACGGCAAGATACGACGCGCACACGACCGATCTCTCGGGACACGATGCATGGGGTCTCTGATAACCCCAACATAAATGAGATCGCCGAACGCAATTCACATCGTTAAACCTTAGCAGTATACGAGGCAGAGGAATCACATGTCGCCTGGTAACCAATATTGGGGTGGGTTCGAATGTTTCGCAGTCTCCTGAGTTGTGTATCCAATTCACGTACAAGTAGGCCTCGTGGATCTGTGGGTCCCAATAGGTTCCTAGTGTGCTCCGAGGAGAATGCGGTCAGGTGATTGGCTGAGCGCCGGGACGTTTCCGGGCCGCCACCGGCTTTGGATTCTTAATTCAAAGAGTGAGTCAAGATGGGGTCACGTTCATTGGCGGATACTGAAGTGATGCTTCTGAAAAGTTGCCACAAGACTATGCGGCAGTGCGGGTTCTATCAAACGAACCAATTGAATATCTGATAAGCGTCATCGACACGGTATCAATTGAGTACGCTCAAGGCTTATCGATTATCTCTTTGTTCCGTCACAGAACCGCGGTTTTTGCGCGTAGAAACATGCCGATCCCTCGCTACATGACCTACGAGTCCATCTTCGACCCCAAGATCAATGAACGAGGGATCGTCGACCGAATTTCACATCATCTAACGCTAGTGCACGGGGTTAACAGACCGTTCAGCTGCAAGGTGTGTCGCACAGTAATGAGAAACAGGTAGGATTCCGAAATTCTCAATGATGGTCTATGCAATAGCGGGTCGGGCCACGTACAATGGGCTTCATCAGGTGATGTTCACCACGGCATTGCGATTATCGGCAAGGTAGCAAAAGGCCCTATCGAGAACCAACACGTCGAGCTCAAATGCTTATCCGTACCGAGAACAACCGATCGTGCTTGTGCCATTTGCCAGTGAGATTCAACCAGCTTCTGAATCTGCCCGACGGTGGAAAGAAGCTGTTTTATGTAAAACTGCACGCCCGACGATAGGTTGGCGAGATACGACGAGACAACGTATCTTGGCTGTGCCCATGAGGATCACTCAGGACGTGAATCGTGAATCCAGAGAGAGTTTTACGTCGTTTAGTATATGAGAACTGCACAGCGATATGTGGTTTGGTGGCGAGGATTGGGATATAACTGGTGGGTCGGGTTCACGTACTGATGTGTCTGGTATTAAGTCATGGGCGCAGGGAGCTAGGAACGCCGACAGCAAGGAACGCTCGCAAATTGTGCCAATACGGTCCTGCCCTGGGCTAGAGTTTGTTGACGATAGCCCTGTAGCAAGTCGGTGGAAGTGAAGGCTGAGGTCCTTAGGAGAGGAAGTCATAACAAGGAGGTTTTGTGCTGCCGCCAGAGCCATAATTTGTTTTAGCCTTGTTCGGGTCAAATGAACGAATTTGGTCGGTTGTTCAAAAGTTGGAAAAGAAGAAGGGAAAAAGAAAAAAAAAAGTTCAAGTAGGCTTTTAACTCACCGTTGGACATATGTTCAGCTTGTCATGTCCGAGGTTTGCTTCGTCCATGTATCTCCCTGCATCAGTGTAGTTATTGATCCTTTCACAGAATGGCCAGCTTCAACTATCCTTGCTCTCCCTCTCCATCGCCGCAGCAAACGCAGTTCCAATACCCGCTTCCCCCGTCGCCGAATCTGCATCTAGGGCTTCACAAGGTAAGAAGGTAGCCAAGGATTCGCATTCCTGCAAGTCTCACATCAGACTCGCACATACAGCTACATCTACGAACACGACCAAGCACCGTCGACTGTCCTCGGCAGGCAGGTCCAGAAGGAGATTGAGCGATGCACGCGACGCCGCTACACGCCGCCTTTTGTAAGTAACAGACCAACGCTCAGTCCCAACGAAGATGCTGTGGTGGGAGCTATCGTACTATTTCTTTTCTTTCGTCCTTTGTTCAACAACTCGTCTTCTATGTGGTCGTAACTGAATCTACTCAGCCCGGCGTCCTTGCAAACCGCTTCTGCATCCCTCGCGGCACTCTCGTTATCTTCACCCACGGTGTCGCAGCGCCAAGTCCTTAGCGTTGGACAATCGATTCCAGTCCCTCTGACGGTGTCCACCAAGGGCGCATCCGACCCCGAGCCTGGCAGCGTCGACGACGCTTCTTCTCCATCCCATACCCCGCTCGCCTCTAATTCCGTCAACGTTGCTAAGCAGGGACGTAAGCGAGGTACTATATTTACCTGTGAGAGTTGTTCCAAGGTCCGTACCCATTATTCTGGTCTACGAGACAGCTTGCATGTGGATGGATCGGGTGGCTAAATTCGATCGGGCATTTTTTTTCTCAGGTTTATCGACATCCGTCGTGTTTGATCAAACATCGTTGGGAACATACTCCTCAATGGCGAGAAGCGTCCAAGTTTGTGTTGAGCAAACATCAACAAGTGCAGTTACTCGAGGTGAGTCTTTTGTCTCTTGAGTTTTGCCGTGAGACGGCGGCATCTCGGTTCCGTATTTATTTCTTCTCGCCGCCCTTGGCTGTTCTGGATCTCCCCGTGATGCTAAACCGAATTTGGACCAGGCTGCCGCTATTCTCTCGCACCTCTCCCCCGGATCGGGGTCCTTGCCGGAAGACCGTTCTATGTGGCCATCTTACCTTTCTGGGGGACTCGTCCCCCCACCTACCTCTGTACCGAACAGCGACGTTGGGTCCACACCGACGGCAATGACCACCATTTCGCTATCCAACTCTGCATCCAGCGACCATGGCTCATTTTCGATCTCAAGTTCCGTGCCAGCGAGTGCTCTGGGCTTCCATTCCGGGGGGTCAACCGGGCCCCAGTTGCGCAACTACGCTCTGGGTGTCGGTGAGACCAGCGTCGCACAAATTCGTCCCGGGATGTTGAGCGTCCCGGCAGCGCCGACGGCAACGGCGGATGGGAGGAGTTCCCCGATGTCGGTGCCAGTGACGGCAGAAGATGACGCGTTGAACTTGCTCGCATTACGTTCCGCGTCAGTATCGGCATCGGTGCCCTTGTCGTCGTCACTGTCCCACTCCCATACTCGATCACAGTCACAGTCACAGTCGTATTCGCGTTCGCGTGTGCACACCCATTCGCATTCGTTGTCACTCTCGGACGCGCCCTCGAAGGTGAGGGAACGGCGCTCGTCGAACGCGTATGAATATGGGTTGGTGTCAGGATCGGGGGCTAGCTCAGGTCTCGGTAATGGGCATGACTACAAGTATGCGTACGCGCCCAACTCAAACGGCCAGTGGTATCTTCCGCGCTCGTCCGTCCGATCTAAATCGGGCTCGTCGAGGTCCCGGTCTGGGTCCCAGTCAGTGTCGGAGAGTAGGAGCGACGACGACGACGAATCGGCTGATCTCGAGGACGGAAGTGAGGCTGGAATGGACGGAGAAGGGACGAGACGGACGCGGCTCTATGGGTCGCATACGCGTTTGCGGAATACAGAGGACGAGGACGAGGATGGAGTGGGTGGGGTAACGCGTATCAGCCTGCGCGAGGACGCGGAGGAAGACGCGGAGGACGACAGGGGCCCGAGGAGGGCGGCACAGACGTGGGATGGCATGGAGATGGAGATGGAGATGGATTGAAGGGGTTGGGGTCTCGTATGACGATTGACCCTCCCAACGACGTTGGCGTCGTGCCGTTTGGCTCGGTCGGTCGACCGCGAAGTCCAGGCTTGGGCTCCGACCTGTTGAGTTGCGTAGGACGCACCCGACTCTCACCAGATATCCGACGATGGTTCAACACTGCGCTTCGTCTCGGGGGTCGTCCGTCGACCGATCGTCTCCCCCAGGACATTTTGCTTTCGTTCCCTATTTTGTTTTCGTCTGTATTGTATTGTCCAGGATCGTTCTTGTATGCATTCTTGTTCACTGTACTATTATTTAGTCGATTATTTAAAGGGGTTATTATATATGTACGACGAGGATGTCTTGTGAGCATGGATTTGGAAGACGCTCACATGAGCGCCATGGGGTTACGTTGCGAGTCACAACTGCCAAAGCGTTGAATGCAAATACTATGGGCTGTGATAGTAATTTGAATGGAATCAAGGATGTGATAGAAAGAATACATGCATGTGCGTAGATCAATCGATTGCACGCTGATTCATCAGTGCAATGTTGCAAAAGTTTCAAGAGTCTAAGGGACCACATACTCAGTGGACAGATTCATGCCGGAGTTTCTGACATCTACCTCTGAGAATCAAGTTGGGCTACGACCTTCTTGAACGTTGATTGGCGTCTGAAAACTTGTCAGATATAAGGAAATCAGCGATTGCAATCATCCTGAGGCTCGCCCACCTCCCCGAGGGCGGAGACTAGGCCAAGGGCAGAATAGTACGAGGGATCCTCTGGTTATCCCGGCGAGATGGCAGTGGTGAAGGAGCGACTGATAGACATCGAAAAAACCGCTAGGGCAGCCTGATAGAGAACTGGTACTAGTATGGAATGCTGGCAGTATACGGTAGTACTACATACTTAGTAACTCTTCGGACTCGGGAGCGGGTCCACAGTAAAGCTGTTAGCGACGTTCAGCTGGAGGGACCTGCAGGGCAACATCATACTCAACGGATCAGGCGAACTTACATTAGCTTGAGGTCATAAGAATGATCGACGAACAGGGAAATAGACGCAAGTTGTTTCATATTCAACGAGGAAAATCTTCGCAACGGTTTTCTGCAAGTGCCAAGAAGTTTGGGTAATTATATACAAAACGCATACACTGTTTCGCGCATGCAGCACTACCACGATCGACTCGGGCCACGTCTACGCCCAGGTCACTTTGGTCTGCCATGCGTTCAACTCGATACACAAGTTCGACAGTATCAACTCCTCGTTCGTGCCATCGTACGTCCAATCCTGGATACTGTTACCGTCCACATTCACCGTCGTCGGCTGCTGGACACCGAGAATAGTGATCGTCTCCAGTTCTTGATCAATGGAGTACTGTCCTGTGCTCTCGATGCACAGTTCCCCATTGCTCACCGAGAAGTTCAGGATCAGGCTTGGTCCAGGTGGGTAGCTTTCGCCGTCATCAACGTAGGCATTGCCTGACGCAGTCCCTGCCTTATTCAAAGATACAAGAAGCGAGTAAGGCCCCTCGCGCGTTTCGTAGATCGTGTAAGCAGGTTCCTGGTGCAACAGTATGATAGAGCTATCGCGGATGTGGACGTTGATGTGGCTGAGGGGTGCGCTCAGGGTCGTGTTTCCACCGGGTTTAGCATCAACCACCGCATGAGTCCACCAATCACGCCAGACGACGGTGCCTCTGCCAGGGAAGATTCCTACAACCCCAATTAATTTGGTTTACAAGCTTCCATGAGACAGACTACATACCATCAACTGACGTTGCGCCGGGGGTCAAGACGGGGGTGACAAGGATGGCACTTCCAATCAGCCATTGTCTGTCGACGCTGAAAAGCTCTGATTCATTGGGGAACTCGTAGAACAGGGCCCGGACGGGTGGAAGACCATTAGTTGAAGCGTTGGCAAAGAGAGTATACTTTTTATCCGACATTCAGTACATCATTCCACAAGGTTTTCTGATACTACGCACCCAGTACGGCAACATCGAGTATCTGGCGGCAATGGCGATGCGTGACGCGTTTGCGACGCTGTCCCATCGGTAAGGTTCCTGAGGGAGAGCACCCATAGTGTTATGGTTCCTGAAGAATGGCGTGAAGGCAGAGAGCTGCATCCACCGGTTGCACAGTTCTTCGTCGGTGTTATCATCTGAAGAGAGTCAGAATGAGTCTGCTCTAGCGACCATAAACAAAGCTTACTGAAGCCGCATGTGTCTGCACCGACCATCGGAATTTGGTAAATCTGGAACTGCAGAATGCCTTGGATGCTTAGATACAGGTATTTCCAAGTGCTGTAATTGTCGCCGAGCTAGACGGTGATAAGAACTTGAGTGGAGTTACTCAGAAAAGACACACCCAATGACCAGTCCATTTTCCAGCAGAGGGGAAGGTCGAACGGCTAATCAGGAATGGTCTCTTCCCTTGGAGGAGGGACTGCAGGGCAAGATGGGTGGCTTTTTCCTCCATCATCCCGAACATGTTATGTACGTCAACCTCGGCGTAGCCACCGTAATGACTGGCATTCGTAGCCACTGTGTTTTTGTAGAGCGCACCAATGGCTACAGGTCGAAAGCGATGTTTAGCTGCAAGTCAAACCAAATGAGGAAAAGCGTTTGACCATTGTGGATAGCATATGGCGGGCTGTTAAGGTCAACGTTTGGTTCGTCTCCAGCGCCAACACTGGCACGCTTCGATAGTGTTTCCGTACTTCCAGGTGAACAAGAATTCGTCGACGTTCCGTTGATTGTCATATTGCCACTGGGTCCCCAGATAGTGTCATTGTAGCTTTAGCAGAAAAACGATTAGTATGTTACAGTGGCAGATTGGTTTGCCTCATACAAACCATTCCGGGTATCCAGGTATCGGAGCGCCAGACACAGTGAATGCTTGCAACGCCGAAATATTCGCTCCAGTTCCACTTTCTCAGGATAAGCTCAGATTATAATCCAATACCAAGGTTGCTTACCAAGAGTCGCTGCAGAACGAGCTCGGCTCGTTCATGTCAAGCCAGATGCCAGACAATTTGACCCCAAGCTCAGTCCAGTTCTTAAGCCCCTCTGTCCACCATGCTTGGGTGTTTTCTGCAAACCAGTCAGGGAAAGCCTGATTGTCATCGAACAAATCAGTAGTAGTAGATGGACCACACAGGAGATGCATACCGAGTAACCAGGCCAGACTTGTCCCAAATAGAGGGATCCGTCGGGGTTCTTGATAAACACATCGCTGCACAGGATGATATAAGGGATGTTGTTGAGTCATTGAATCCAACGTACTTCTCAACTCCGTCAGAGAATGGGTAATACTGACAAGGAGATCAGAAAAGAACTCGTGTATTACGAAGACGGAACTCACCACATCAGTTGCATTGAGGGTCATCCCGATGCCTGCGTCTACAATAGGAACATCTATAAAACGGAATGCTTTATCCTACACTGCACGTTACATGTTAGCCATGGAACGCTTACAGTGTTGGTGGTCGGCAGTCTAGTAAAGTGCATTAGTCAATTGGTCCATAGCTAAATAAGACAACCAACTAGTTGCTCGATGAATTGCTGAAGCTCTTCACCAGGGAACCTCACGGGGTCGGTTGTAAAGTCACGGAAAGAATGATACAGATCGATATCGTTCCAATGAGCTGTATCCCATTCAACCGAGGTCTACGAATTGTACAAAGAAACATACTCTCGAGAGGAATGTTCGCAGCGCGCATAGCAGCAACATTTGCGATGTCTTCACTAATATTGACGTATCCCCACCTTGCATAGTACTTTGTTAGTTTCCAATCGACTAGATGAAATCGTATAATCGATCATTCACCTGCATAAGTGGAATCCAAAGCCCCAAGCTGGCTGCCACATAGGAAAACCGATTGTCGCCCCATATTGGGCAATGACTTCAGCATCTGTGGGCCCAGAGAAGAAGTAAAAATCCAAAATTCCGCCAATCATTCGGTACTCGATCAGCGACACATTCGAGCTGGGCGGGGTTTGCAAGATGATATCCGACCCTGCTGAGCTGTCCGATTCATCAGAATATGTTTACATAAGGGAATTCGTTTGCATCACTTAAGTAACAAAACTCCGGATGATGACGACGTGTTGGTAGACTGGTTGAAGCGATGCTCCAGATAAATGGGGTGCGAGCCATACCTTCGACGTGTTAGGCATTCGTTTAGTACAAGTCAGACGGTCTTACATGTTCGCATCAATGGGATCTGCGACATCGCGTGCCCAATGGGTTTGGATAGTACCCACACCGCCATTCGTACCCATGTCGCGTCGGAAGCCACTGCTAGCAATCACCTCGCCTAAACCATAGATGTTGGTGTCATAAGGTAATGCTGAGGCAATCTAATTGCCAAACATGTCTGCATCAGGTCGCAGGGTAATTGAAGGGTGAGAATTTTTACCTGAAGATACTGATCTTCAAAGACAAGAGGGAAGGCATCAAACGCCGTGCTGGGATCGGAGGAATTAAAGGGTGGAATCGGTGTTGGGGGAAGTGAGGAGATTCTGGTGTCAAAAATAGGCATTGCATCTGGGTCTGAGCGACGCGTGATCCAGAAAACAAAAGGCGATGAGTCATAATTAAACACGAGGTCGGACGAGGCTGTGAATGATTCCGTTGGGGCAGGTGAACGCTCGATGACACTGTCAGGGATTACAAACTGCTGATTCGCAGTGTCGTAGATTTTGACGTGCAGACTAGGTGCAAATGATTCGACACAGGCGAACCGCTGATGTATCAGAAACTCACGTCGTCTGGGATTCGTAGGTGACTTCGACAGTGAGATTCGCAATATCTGTGCCAAATGCCTGGCAAGGCGTGCCCGCCAACGACAATTGAGCGGTAAGCCCATATTGAGTCTCGGACAGAGATCCCAAGGTGTAGCCTACAGTGATACGTGAATCACGTGAGTTCCACAGACTACGGTGGGTACGCACCTGGGCAGTCGGTGACGTTCATCGAGTAAGTCGTGCGCGGCAGCACGGAGGAAGAGCGGCCCCATACCAACACAGTGGCAAGGGAAAGCCCGCTCAAGATTGTAGCGAGCATGATCAAGGTGATGGTCCGCTCGGTTCAAGTAGGCTGCCCATGGTGGGTTCGCCAGCCGTCGTTTAAATATGTGCGGGAAATGAACGCTTCCGTTTTTTTGGGGTCCGCATAAAGCTTTCGGGAGAACGAAGTTCTGTTGAACTGAGCCGAGACCGTCAGTTACAATTATACGTTAATAGGTGCCGCTTCACGTGACGTACTAGTAGCGGTCACCCACTTGTAGACCGCTTCTTGAACAAGAGAACCTGGAAACCCGTTGTGACACCTTCAGTAGTCTCGTACCCAGAAGTCACGTTCGCTGTGTTTGACACCAATGGATACGGGACTGTCAACCTTCCAATTGCCACCAGCCCAATGAAAACTTGAAAGTTGAGCACAACTCAATGTTCAACTTGGAGTGCGTAACTTACTAGTACTTGCAGATTTCAGATTAGCACAGCCTGAGGAATTATGGCATTGGTGCTGATGATCGACTTTGTCAGTGGCCGCCGGTGTCAACGGGGACGGGCAACTTATTCACACTACTGATCAGATGCATTCGAAGCCTTTGCCGCATCAAAGTCTGATGTGCTCTCATACCTCCAATCGGATTGCCGTAAGTAGTGGCCCAATCGTTCTCAGCTCATAAACAAGTTGCCGACTTCGTTCCCTCCCTTTATCATCCACCTCTTTCGTCGTTTTGTATCCCCCTTTCAGTACCGCTCAAAATGGCCATCTTCTACGACGAGATCCCAGACAAACATCTCGAATGGATTGCAAAGCAGAAGATGTTCTGGGTTGCCACTGCCGCACTTGACGGGCATGTTAACCTTTCGCCCAAGGGATGCATCGAGACTTTTCACATCCTCAATAAAAATCGCGTGTGGTACGAGGACATGACTGGTAGTGGTTAGTCCTCAGTCCTCTAGACTGCCCTACGTTTCCACCCCTGTTCAGGTCTGTTATTGATACAACATACTAGGTATCGAGACTCTTTCACACATGCGCGAACCTGGAAATGGTAGGGTCACCATCATGTTCCACGCATTCGAGGGTGCACCACGGATCTTGAGGTTTTGGGGAACAGGCACGTATACCCCACCGCACGCATTGTTGTTCTTTCGTGCTTACATGGGACGTGTGCGACATAGGTTTCGTGCACGAATTTGGCACGCCAGAGTATGACGCATTCATACCCCCTGCGACCCGTAAGCCAGGTTCCCGTGCAGTGATTGTCATTGACGTGCACAAGGTTGCGACAGTGAGAATCCTGCTTCGTTCGTGTACAATCCAGGCGTATCTGACGCTAGCTTTAGTCCTGTGGCTATGGAATCCCTCAATATCAATTCCTAGGCCAGCGCTCCCAACTCGAGCGGTTCTGTGATGGTCTGGAGCAGCTAGA
Organism: Leccinum boreale; assembly: GCA_038092235.1. Taxonomy (NCBI): domain Eukaryota; kingdom Fungi; phylum Basidiomycota; class Agaricomycetes; order Boletales; family Boletaceae; genus Leccinum; species Leccinum boreale. Next base: position 71,665 of record JBBPPX010000036.1, on the reverse strand, counting down.
GGCCAAAGTATCTCCCACAGAAAAAGCACCTAACGGTATCAAGGCATGGTGGACTGCCGAGAACACGCTTAGCTTTGATGGTCTGCCAGCGCTGCAGCAAGCGCACGACACAACCCTCGTTGTCAAGAACTCGTATGATCGTAACGCACCACAACCTGCCAAAACTAATACTGGCCCCATTGCAATTCCTGCGCCGTCGTCAGCCAAGTTTTTCGACGGCAAGGTCCTGACGGCTTTCTCGTTGGGCGTCGCAACCACATTAGTAGCTCTAAGATTCGCTGGCAGTCTCCGTGCTCACTAAGCGGTTTTGAAATTCCTATGTCACTGAGATGTATTTCTACTAGCCACCTAGAGTGTTGTTTATTTGCGGTAGTCATTTATAGTACTCCCTCGACATGAATAGGTTAGCAAGCACGCTCGTAGCCAAGGCTCGCGACAGCAGTCATGTCTCTTCGTTCAATTCGGTATCATATTGTGTGCATTCACTGAGTGTCGCTGGCACCACCGAGCACGTCGCCATGTCAGATCTTCAGATGTATAACTCATGTGTTTCGTGTTTCGGTGACAATGTCACGGTACCAAGTGTCAGTAATACTTCACTACCGCGCTTGTGGCAACGATGTCATGACTCGAGCGCGCCCCACTGTTCTCAAGGAGATATCGAGACTGGTCGATCGGCGTTGACAATCAACAACTTACTTTGTGCTGTGCAAGACAGCGAGGGACCCACTGGTGGTACCAGGGTTTGGGCCAACCTTGCCCGCCAAAAGGCTCCCCCTGTTTCCGCCCACCAACATTCTCGGTGTAGAAGCCCTGTACTTACAAACCTCCAAAATTTGGAATGAATAGACAAGTCTGTCCAGTTGATCCTTGCTTACCTGTGCTCGAGCTGTACATTGCGCCACACCGTCCAATGCAACAATCCGGAAGAGTACCACAATCGGAGCCGCCGTTGTTTCACTTTGGTTTTCCCGTGAGCGAAGTCGATTTCAGCGCTCTATCGAAGAACAACACGATTCATCTCCCTCGGCGCCTTCCTTGAAGTTCCCACGGTGCATTGTTAGAATTTGTCGAAACGGCTCAATTATCTAGTGTCAGAGCACTGTAACCCATTTCCCTCCACAGCGAATTTTAGTCTTGATCCACCTTGCCTCGGCGATGCAGACTTCAGGGTTCCGGTTTGTGTTTGGGAGGTTGTGGGCGGTGGGCGACAAACAGACGAACAAGATTACATCCAAGTTTTACGAGAATATGTTGGATGGATGTGGTCGCCTGGAGCACACTCGAGCGGCGTTGGCGCTTCAGAGGACGATGAACTCATTGGTTGGTAGTGTTCCGCTCGATCAGCGGATTCTGTATGTACATATCAGTGCCTAGTGCACATCGGACCGTGCCTGGTTTGTATTCTTGTGTGGGTTGCCTCACGTATTTCTTCGTATACATTTTCTATTTGCGACTAGTATGGATGTCTAGTTGTTGACCTTCACCAACGCCATTGGGAGTGTGGGCTTTGCGAGTGCTGTCCAGAGTTTTCGTGCATATGGGAGAAGCTCTTGGGCCATCGCAAATGTCTCCGCCCTCTCTACTAAATATGAGGGCCACGTGAACCTGTGCTCGGGGCGAGGGGATCGGTATGGTTCTAGGCCGACGAAAGCTCTCGTCAGGGGACACCGTCATTTTGTTGTTCAAGTTCCGATGCTGCAATCATGCCGGGAACCAGCCAGAGTAGACGCGGTCCTTCGCCAGGCATAAGGCATTCAGATCTAGAATCTATAGTACAGAGCAACACAGATGAAATTGTCGAGGATAGCAGGGTTCCGTTACTGCAAATGATCGCTCTCGATCGAGATCGAACCCAAGCCATCTTGCCGCTAGACTCGGCAGATCGGCTCGTCTCGAGGTTGCGCCGCAGTGAATAGGTTTTCAATGCGAGATATGGATTGCATGAGGAGTCAATTTGACAGGATTCAGCATTGCCTGCGGTATCGGCTGTCAACAGCTGCGCCACGTGCACGTACATGAATCCGCCTTGAAATTAGTACCTCGAGTGTACCTTACGTGTTCGTCCTGGGTAATATTGCGTGCAAATGCTGCGTACTGGCAATGGGACCGCCGCGGGACGAATTCGTGTGTTGCATCGTGACTGATTGTTCTCGTCGGAAATTCGATGTGGTTGCAGACAATTAAGAATACCAATTCCGTGCATGTGTTCTCCTGCCAGGAGTCTGTGTTGTACGTGCACAAGAGAGACCCCAACTGGAGGCATTGCCGGCGGTATTCCGACAGGCTATGACATCGTTGTAGAGACCTCTCCCGGATCCGGCCTTGTTAGGTGTGTAATATTGCCGCGCACGGGTGACAGCGGACACATCTTTGTTTTCCAATCCACCACCCGGAGGTTTGAAAGTCGACACCTGGAGCTTGATTTTGAGGAGGTCGAGACCCAGTGAGTGCATGCAGAGGACGGTGACGACGCCTGCGCCAAGTCTTGTAGCAGCATGAAGAGGGCTATTGACTCGGGCATGAGTCGCATGAGTCGGATCAACGCGCCAGGGCAGAACAACAACTTGAAGTTGATGGCCCTCGGTGACCATGCTTGGCACAGACCGACTTACGTAACCGCGTAAGTAACTTCAAATGGAGCGTAAGCTAGTTTTTTTTCTTCTTGCAGGATCTCAGTGTAGAAATATCCTCCTTGAAAAAGTGACCCCTCGCCATGATCAAGAGCTGTCTGTCCATCCGCATTTCGTGCGTAAGGGTCAGCGCCGTGGTTGGGCAGAATCTCTATCATCTTCCACGCCGCGGCACGGCCACATTTTATCGTGCTTAACGGCCTCGGAGGCAAAGTTGTTCGTTATGGCAACTTGGCAAGATGTAGGAGGGTATCTCCATTCGGCGCCGCAACGAGAATGCTTGATCCCTCACGAATAAGAAAACCGGTCAAAGGTATGGTTGTCCATCCCATTTCTAGGTGCGTAGTACAGGATATCGGAGGGGAGTGGTACATTTTACGAGAGGAACAAGTAATTATCCCCTTTCTTACTGCAGCATGGATGGCTGTTTCACCGGCCGAATCTCTCAGCGAAGGATTTCAGCTGGCGCTGACGACCATTCTAGCGAACTTCAAGGAATCGGAATCGCTTCAACCCCAAGAACATTCGAGTACGCGACGCATCATCTTCAAATTGTTCCACGTTAACCACGACGCCGCATAAACCAAGGAGGAACTGAACTGTCCTGTTGAAACGAGTAAGATGTCGTGAGGTAGCGGAACACTCTGTGCGAGCAGGTATTCTAGGATATACATGAATCCACTCTTCGCTGCGGCGTGGAGAGGTGTCTCCCCAGCTATAGTTGGTGCGGAGGGGTTGCATCCAGCATTAAAGAGGATTTTGACACACCCCAGACGATTCATCTTCAAGGTTCCTTGGCAACCGAGACACCAGCACCCGCCTGAATAAGGCACCGGATTAACTGCTTTGCTCTGGTCACCGGTGGAGGCGGCAAGGAGTGTACTCGTTTTACGGACCATGATGCACGATGCATGAGGCTGATAAGCCTTTTGAAGAAGACGTATGGTGATTGTAACGCAAGGCAGTCGACGTTGCCGAGAGAACAATTGTTACTAAAGGCGAATAAAATCAAGCTTTCAGGAACCATATCCGATCAGAAAAGCAAAATGCCACATGGAGGAATACAGCAACCAGCAAAGGACCAACATGTTAGTTGTTAGTGACAAGGCAGTGCCGCAGTGGCCACGGATGGCGATGTGGCGGATATTCCGAAATAAACCACGCCCTCTCATACATTCCCCACTATTCCCCTGTTGTAAAGGATTTTCCACCCGTGAATGTTGACCTGATAGCCGGTTGGTAACCAGGTTAGTGTTACAGTGTTCATTGCGACAATTACGCGTAGGGATCTCATTGATAGATCGAGTACACTCCTGGAAACATAGAATCATCAACTTTTACATAAATGCCCAACGAAAACAATAAGGCCTTTGTTGGAGACGCACCACATTCAACGTTTGTCGTCATGGGACAATGGAAGAATCAACATTAACGGAAAGGCCATGCGGATGCGGCATGGATGCATGCATAGGACCCTGCATGACACGTTGGATCAGTCTATACACACAAGACATTCTTTCACTCTGCCATGTCCCTACTTTCACTCCCCTTTATCTTCTCCGCTGCTCACGCCTCCAAATGGGAGGCCCTTCCAGAAGACACAGAGTCCAAAATTGAACTCGAAAAATGGTCGTGGGTAGCTGCCCACGACGGGTCATCCGAGTCTGAAAATGATGCATGTGCACCATTGGAATCATTGATGCCCAACGAGAGCATCTTTTCGATGGATGGGTATCACGAGCGGCGTGGGGTGCCTCGGGTAGCGACCCGGGTCCACCCGACCAATTCACACTCACGCTCTACGCGTCCGTTTCGCTACCTATCCCTGTCAGCTTTGGGCTGTGTTTGTGACATTCTGCGTTTTAGAAAAAATGGCGGTAAAAACTCATACCTGGATCACACTCTGGTTCCTCTTGACCGCACCCGTCATCGTCTGGGATGCGACCTACTGTTTCATGAGGTATATCTCCCGTTCTTCCCTGCAGCAATGCATTATCTCACGATCTTGCCTTGACGTTCAGACCACGCTCCATGGTCGGGGGAGATCTTCACTGGATTTGGGAGCCATATGGGATATACCAAGACATAGACTACGTGAGTCCGTCTTCAACAGTATGGATATAGTTCATATGTTCGTATGTTTATGCATCATCGAATAGGTGTATGGTGTGAAAGCTCTCGAAGAAAACAATGGCTTCACAAACGCACAGTGTAAGATTCTTCCTAATCATTTTCATGTCTGTTCAGCCTTCCTGAGTTCTCTTCACACAGCCCTTCTTAACTTGGTGGAGACGGTGTTGAACCTAGTCTACGTTTACCTCGCAAACGTATCCGGCTGGTCTGGCGCGCCGCTGATTGGATTGGCTGCGGCGACTATGACGCTTTCCAAGACGGCGCTTTACTGGGCACAAGAGTTCTATTGCGGCGGGTGTGCGGCGGGGCATAATTCGTGGGCTAATCTATTGCTTTATTGGGTATTGCCGAACGGGTACGTGTTGACTCCGTTGCCGGCGTCTTGCGCGGTGCGCTGACAGACTCTGGCGTTGTTTGTTCTTTGCTCTGGCTTTTCATCGTCCCAACCCGACATGTGGCACCAATCCGCGTTGGCATTCTTTAAACAGACTTTGGCTCGTGTTCCCGAGCATGATAGTATGGCGCCTTGGTGGTGACATCATCACCTCCCTCTCTGTTGCTTCACAGGGTGCGCGCAAGGCCGCGTCTGGAAAGACACACTGAGTTTCCGAGGTTGGAAAGCTCGAAGTAGATGGCAACGGCGATCGGCGCGTCGTTAGCTCAGAGCGTACCGGGAAATTATGATGAAGGCGGAAGGATCTCTACCCCAACAAATATTTAGGTGCACTGTGTGCACCACATTGGCTACTGTGTATATATTATGCTATATAAACCAACTTGAATGATAGTTACCAATCCCAAGCACTATGATCATACTCCCAGTAAGGGCCAGTCTTCCTCTAACCTTTTCCCATGTTCTGCCTTTCCTCGAATACCTGAGTATTAGGCCTGCAGGTCAACATCTTGCTCCATCTCGAAGCAGGTATCCAGAGTCCCGGGCGGAGCGGGGTGGGCGCTCGCCGAGCTGGACGTCAACTCTCATGTTGCACGGAAGGGAAGCTGAAAGGTCTGCAATTCGAGGATACAAGCGGGCGCCGTCTGCGAGGGAAGTTGAGGCAAGCCAGGCAGAGCGTGACTCTGAATCGGGGGGACGACTGTCACGGCGCTGCCGTCTGGTTGGTGAGGTGACTGAGTTACTGGGTTGTCCAGCTCGGTCTGGGTTAGTCCGAGGGTCCAGTGGTCGTTTTCGGGTCGTTTTAGTGAGTCGTGATCGCTGGTGAGATATGAGTTTACATTGCGGCACGGGGGCATCTTTGATCCTATGCAGGTGATCTAGCATGTAGCATGTGTGCATCAGCGCAGGGAGACGGATAAACAGAAGGAAAGAGAAACCGCGGGGCATCGTTATCGCGCCACGGCCCGCAAGCAGCCGGCGACACAGCATTACAGCCCGTTGCAGAACGATGGAGGTCTGAAAAATTTCGATGTACAGTGGACTCTGAATGCACATCTCCGACTGAAATATCCCAATCTGCCATGGGTCCCCTGGCTATCGTTGCTCGCTTTCTGTCATGTACAACCCAGTACACTCATCATTCTAGCAGCATAATACCGTTGTTCCGGACAAGAACCTTGGAGAATCCACGTCACCAGCCTCGTCCTTGGCTGCGACTGACGCGACAAACTACATGCCGAGATTGTGCCGAGAGCTTCCCAGATCAAAACTCCGAACGTCTCTAATTTTGGAGGCGCTCCATCGTTCTGCAACGGGCTGTAATGTGAAGTTGTTGCCCAGTGGTGGCGTCAATTGCATGATGGGTTTCAGTCTTCCAAGATCAGGACCGCTACGCGGTTCACAGAACCGGAAGCTCCGCGTGGTTGGGTATGTCGAATCCCTGCCCCAAATGCCACTCAGATGATCCTAACTTCCACGACTTGAATGGGCCCGGGCCAGAAGAACTTTTTGATGATCTTCCGCAACTATTTAAACGCGGGCTGACGAGCCAACCATGGGCAGCGCAGACCACCACAACCTTATACTCATCTTCCATCAAGCGGACTATCATCGTGATGCTCTCTGCAATCTTGGGCGGGCTTTCCCTTGCCACCGTGTTGGTATGGGGCCACTCTTCCTCCGTGGTGCCGCGTCAGTCTGCTGTCAACGCGACTCACTCGATGAAAGTCACCGACTGCCCAGGTGCGTCCCCGCCGTAGTCTGTAGAACTCACGTGAACGTATCACAGGCTATACCTTGGGATCTCTGTCCGAGACTCAATATGGGCTTACTGTTCAATTGTCGTTGGCGGGCACGCCTTGTCAGGCGTTTGGCACGGATATTACGGATCTCACTATCGAAGTCACCTACGAATCCCAGACGAGGTGAGTTTCTTATACATCAGTGGTTTAGCTATCGAGCCATTTGCACCTAGTCTGCACGTCAAAATCTACGATACTGCGAATAAGCAATTCGTAATCCCTGACTCTGTCGTCGAGCGTCCACCTGCTCCAACGGAATCATTCACAGCCTCGTCCGACCTTGTGTTTAATCATGACCCATCGCCATTTGCTTTCTGGATCACGCGTCGCTCGGACCCAGATGCAATGCCTATTTTTGACACTAGGATCTCCTCACTTCCCCCAACACCGATTCCAGCCTCCAATTCCTCCGATCCCAGAACGGCATTTGATGCCTTCCCTCTTGTCTTTGAAGATCAGTATCTTCAGGTAAACATTTTCATCCTCCGACTACCCATGCGAACTAATATGGATACTTTGACAATTAGATTGCCTCAGCATTAGCTTATGACACCAACATCTATGGTTTAGGTGAGGTGATTGCTAGCAGTGGCTTCCGACGCGACATGGGTACGAATGGCGGTGCGGGTACTATCCAAACCAACTGGGATCGCGATTGGCCAGATCCCATTGATTCGAACATGTAAGACAGTCTGAATGATACCTAACAAATGCCTGACGCGCCAAAGATATGGCGGACATCCCATCTATGTGGAGCATCGCTTCAACCAATCCACCAACACGTCGTCATCATCCGGAGTTTTGTTACTTAGGTGAAGCACGTGAATTTGCTTATGTGAACATATTCTGATGAACTGGACAGCGCAGCAGGGGCGGATATATTCTTGCAAACCCCGCCTAGCTCGAAGGTGTCGCTGATCGAGTACCGAATGATTGGCGGAATTTTGGATTTCTACTTCTTCTCTGGGCCCACAGATGCCGAAGTCATTGCCCAATACGGGGCGACCATCGGTTATCCTATGTGGCAGCCATATTGGGGCTTTGGATTCCACTTATGCAAGTGAGCCATTGATTTTACACGATTTCATCTGGCCGAATGGAAACTAACAGAGCACTATGTGAGGTGGGGATACACCAACATTAGTGAAGACATCGCAAATGTTGCTGCTATGCGCGCTGCGGGGAATCACCTCGAGGGTATGTTTCTGACGATTCGTGACTGTCGGCTAAATGAAATGCAGTCGTCTGGAATGATATCGATCTGTATCATTCATTCCGTGGCTTTACAACCGATCCCGTGAGGTTCCCTATTGATGAGGTCAAGTCATTCATCGAGAATTTAGTCAGTTCTTCGATTTAACTATGGATCAAGTGACTAATGACTAATGCATACTACCAGACTGCCAACCACCAACACTGTAAGCGTTCTATGACTAACATGTATTGTGCAGTGTAGGATAAGGTGTCCTATTTTATAGTTATTCCTATTCTGGAAACACACATCGGGCTCACCTTCAACGCAACTGATGTGGTGAGTTCTAGTTTCGGAATGCACGAGTTCTTTTCTGATCTCCCTGTCAGTATTACCCATCCTCCGACGGAGTTGAGAAGTACGTTGGATCAAATGACTCTACAGCATCTCTTATATCATCATATGCAGGGATGTGTTTATCAAGAACCCCGACGGATCTCTCTTCATAGCATCTGTTTGGCCTGGTTATTCGGTATGCATTTTCTGTATGCTGTGTCTACTGGCACTAACTTGTTCGACGACAATCAGACTTTCCCCGACTGGTTCGCACCGAATACCCAAGCATGGTGGACAGAGGCGCTTAAAAACTGGACTGACTCTGGGGTCGACCTCTCTGGGGTCTGGCTTGACATGAACGAACCGACCCAGTTCTGCGCCGACTCTTGGTAAGCCAACCTTGATGTTGGATTACGATCTGAGCTCAACCTCAATGAGAACAGCGGAACTGGAGCGGATCTTTCGAAGTCGGGACCATTCAGTGTGGATCCCACTCCCGTAGTTGGGTATCCTGAATGGTTAGTATGAGTCGAACAATGTTCCACTGCAATATGCTGATTGTCTTTCCCTAAAGCTACAATGACGCTATCTGGGGACCTAGTGGCAATATGACGATCAACGGAACGTCGACGAATCCTTGTTCGCCTGGAAGTACGCAAACGCTATCGAAGCGTGCCGGCGTTGGCGCTGGAAACGAGTCAAACTTAGATCTTGACAGCCCGCCATATACTATCCACAATGGTCAGACGCTTCTCTCATTCGGTTTGACTTGCAACTAACCTCTGCATTCGTCCTCTAGCCCAAGGCCCACTTCCCAATAAGACGCTGTCCATGAACGCAACTCATTACGGTGGCTACGTCGATCTGGATGTACATAATCTGTTCGGGATGATGGAGGAAAAAGCCACCCATCTTGCCCTGCAGTCCGTTTTCCGAGGGAAGAGACCATTCCTGATTAGCCGTTCGACCTTCCCGTCTGCTGGAAAATGGACTGGACATTGGGTGTGTCCCATTCTTTCCGAGTGACTCAATTCAAGTTCTTATCACCGTCTAGCTTGGCGACAATTTCAGCACTTGGAAATACATGCACCTAAGCCTCCAAGGCATTCTGCAGTTCCAGATATTCCAGATTCCGATGGTCGGTGCAGATGCATGCGGCTTCAGTAAGCGTTGTTTATGGTCGTTAGAGTCGACTCATTCTGACTTGCTTCAGATGGTAACACCGACGAAGAACTTTGCAACCGGTGGATGCAACTCGCTGCCTTCACGCCATTCTTCAGGAACCATAACATTATCCATGCTATTCCTCAGGAGCCTTACCGATGGGACAGTGTCGCAAACGCGTCACGCATCGCCACTGCCGTCAGATACTCGATGTTGCCGTACTGGGTGCGTAGTATCAGAAAACCTTGTGGAGTATACTGAATGTCGGATAAAAAGTACACATTGTTTGCCAACGCTTCAACTAAAGGTCTTCCACCCGTCCAGGCCCTGTTCTACGAGTTCCCGAATGAACAAGAGCTGTTCAACGTCGACAGACAATTCCTGATTGGACCTAACATCCTTGTCACACCCGTCTTGACCCCCGGCGCAACGACAGTTGATGGTATGTAGTCTGTCTCATGGAGGCTTGTAAACCAAATTAATTGTGGTTGTAGGAATCTTCCCTGGCAGAGGCAAGGTCGTCTGGCGCGATTGGTATACTCATGCAGTCGTTGACGCTAAACCCGGTGAAAACACGACCCTCCACGCTCCCATCGGCCACATCAACGTCCACGTCCGCGATAACTCTATCCTACTGTTGCACCAGGAACCTGCTTACACGATCTACGAAACGCGCGAGGGGCCTTACTCGCTTCTCGTATCTTTGAATAAGGCAGGGACTGCGTCAGGCAATGCCTACGTTGATGACGGCGAAAGCGACCCACCTGGACCAAGCCGGAACTTGAACTTCTCGGCGAACAATGGCAAACTGGACATTGAGAGCACGGGACAGTACTCCATTGATCAAAAACTGGAGACGATCACTGTTCTCGGTGTCCAGAAGCCGACGACAGTGAAAGTGAACGGTAAGAGCATCAAGGATTGGACGTACGATGACAAGAACGAGGAGTTGATCCTGTCGAACTCGGGTATCAAGTTGAACGCGGGGACAAAGGTGACCTGGGCGTAGGGTGATTGTCGTGGCTTTTGATCTAGTGTTTGATTGTGCCGCATGCATGGAGCGGCGTATGCACTGTGTACAAAACACCCTTTGGTACCCAAAATTCTTGTAGTAGAAGCGGGCCACAGACAGGTTGTATCTTATTTAACTCTCTCAGTCTGATCTGGTTCTTTCAATAATGTATGTGGAAAACAAGTCCGCGTCCGCAGACAACCACTGTTAATTCGCAGATGCAGCTCAACGGATCCCGAGTCGAAGTTTAAGCTTGCGGTCCTATTCGAATGGTCACTGGCAGTAGAAACGTGTACTCCTTCCCCTCTCTTCGGGACCGGCGATCAATCCAGTGCACGCCTGCGGATTCGGAACCACCCATTTTATGGCATGAGGCCGGCGTGCCACAGGGCCGGTGACCGTGACCGTGCCGCAGGACCCACACTCACTGGTGGCATTACCGTAACGTTGATCGAGCACACTTGCAATTGCCCACTTCCAATGATGCTTGATCGTGCAGGGCCGCCGTTCATCGCAAGGGAATCCGCCTTGCTTGTGTGACGAATCGTACAGCCCTGCATGCTTCTCATCATGATATCGTGACGGTCGGCGACCGTTGGCTCGTGCCGCACCCGGGTCCTGGTGGGGCGGTTCTGCAGCCATTGAGAGTTATCATTATGAGTTAGAGCTGTAGCCGCATCGCGCCATGGATGAGAGTAGACCAGGAAATCCGATCTTTGGATGAAAGCATCGCCAATATAGTGTCGAATTCCTTGAACGAAGTTCAACATCGTAGAGAGTCGCGAGGTTTGAAGAAACTCCGCACAACCCACCGCAACACAGTGGCCAACACAAACCCGAATGTGCCTCGTACGCAGACACCGAGGTACTCTCTCCATCCCATCCCATTCTTCCTCCAAATCTGCGCGCACCAATGTCTAGAAGGACCCCGGAGATGATCGACAAAGAGATTGAGCTGCTCACCGCACAGCTCAGTGTTCTGCAGAGACGAGAGGATGACTTTGCCCGCATACTGGAGGACATGGTTAGGCTCCAAAACTCCGTCAGAGCAGAAAAGGAGGCTTTAGATTCAAAGATCACGCAGCTGGAGAGCCAGAAGCAGCCCATCAACTGGCTCCCAACGGAACTCCTCATCGAAATCTTCCTCATCCGCACCGAGGACGAGAGCGTCGACTTGGCAGTCGGACTGCCGTACAACTCAGCTCCACTCATCATCTCACATGTATGCCACAAGTGGCGCGAGCTCGCCCTCGCCACGTCGCGTCTCTGGTCGTTTATTTCTTACCGGACACCTCGGTGGATGCCTCAGTCTTTGTCCGTGTTTCTGAAACGCGCTGGGAGTTCTCCCATCTCCTTCAATTTCATTTCCACCCCAAGTACTAGCCCTTCCGACACCGTTAGCATCTCGATGCTCGAAGCAGCCACCTCGGTTAACATTATCCAGACCTTGTGTTGTCAGCATCGACGCTTCCGTTCACTAACCTTCGAATGCGCCTTCGCTCAAAGCATGGAACACATCCTGGCAGGTATCACAGGCGTTTATGGACACCTTCAGGAGCTTGAGTCCCTAGACCTCGCCCTCAGTTCCCTGGATCCTTCTTTTGAAGGCACCCAGCTTCTCACTTCTGATGTGCTATCAGGAGACCCAAATCCCTCTGGTAGCACGATCAAGCTTAGGCACCTCCGTTTACAACAGATGCCATTGTCAATTCTCCCTTCCTTCTTGGTTGGAACGTTACGCACTCTTGAATTATCCTACACCCCTACCAAATCACATTCGACGCGAGTGCATCACTTCACACTCAAGATGTCCCATCTCATCAACCTTCTGAGACATACCCCTCAGCTCCACGACCTTTCCTTGATAGGGGTGACCCCTGTATGGGACGTGACCACGAGGCTCTTGACGAATGGGCTGTTATCTTATGGTGCCACTGAGCCACACAACCTAACTGTCGTTTCTTCCTTTGAATTGCCAGGGCTGAAACGTCTCGAGTGGAAATATGCATATCACAGGGATATATTTCCAATTATGTCGCTCATAGGTCTGCCCGTACTCGAACGCTGGGATCTTTTAATTGCCCAATCCCCTACTAAACGTTTTGATGTCACCCAATTTCGCGGTAACCATATCCATGACCAGGATTCCTTTATCCAAACTGAACCACTCTCAAACGTACTTGTGCTCCACGCCCTCAAGGAACTCAACGTGACCTGCCAGAACGAAGATACCCTTGGTTCCTCCCTGCATCAATTCCTTTTTCCCTCCCTCACTAAACTTGATATCACTTTCATCGGTCAGCACATACGCAAAGAACCAGGTCTCCCATCCCTCCCTAGGCTAGAATCCATCTTCAGAGATCCTCGCCTCCTATACCTTACCCATTTTTCCATATCCAACTTTGATATCTTAGCCGGCCATGGCAAGTCGATGCTCGGATACATGCCCAACCTCCTTTCATTAACGTTGGGTGCATGCACGGGAGTTAATGTGGTGCTAGACGCACTGGCTGAGGCGTATGGATGTGTTCCCCTGCCAAGAAGTGTTCGTACCAGATTGTGCGGTGTGCGCGTATGCCCCCGATTGGAAGATCTTATCTTGTGGAGTTGCTCCGATTTCGACTTCCGAACATTGTGGTCAGCGGTGCACACGAGGTCGCTTGCTCTGGAGGGTGACGGAGACGAACAGCAGAAAGAAGCATTTGAAGCTGATGCATTCGCGTCGGCGGTGCTAGGTCGAAAAATACACCCGCTCAAGAAAATGCGTAATGCGGCGGCGACTAAGCCGTCACAGCAACGTGTTGACCCCAGCGAACTTTCTGCGAGCAGCTCATCAAGATCTACCCTCATCCCCATGCGGGAAGCATTACATCCTAGCCGTCTCACTTGCCTTCATCTGGAAGACTGTCCCCAAATAAGCCATCACGAAGCGCTGTCGCTGGGAAGATGGGGGACGATGGTCACTTATGGGTGACCACCGTCACTTACGATTTTTGCACATTCGGTCATTGGTGTGGATCGGTGTGAGTTCCTTTCGTCACTTGGCCCAGACACACTTCTAAACTACGTCAATCGCAGCCCGTTTGTCATACTCAGTGTGTAATATCCGTTGATCCACGTGCCTGGTTGTCGCAGTTCCAAGAGTAAATGAAATGGACGATAGTCCAAACAATCGAGTGATCTGTCTGACGCAAAACCAGCTGAGCGGACGAGCATTCAAGCGATCGTGGAAGTTATCTTATAGAATCACCTTGAAGGCTTTCAAGTAGAGAGCGATTTTCAAAATCAGTTGGAACATTACAAGTAGTGACGAACCCTGCCTGTTCGCTTCTCCGAAGTCAAGGTTCAGGGACCCGGACGCTGCCGCAATCTGAGTAAAAGGCCGCCGGTGGTAGTGAGATCAGAATTTCCGTTGGGGTACTGGGGAAACATTACTCGGTGGTTTGAATGGTGGTTAAGGAAAGATGTGGCGTTTAATTGCCTGCTACGGCAAAACCCGTCAATTTGCTCAAATGACTGATGCGTTGTGAAGACAAAAGGAAATCTCTAGATTCCATTGGTATTTTCTACGGTGACTCGGATGAGTGGTGGTTCACAGTGCTGCCTTTACAGGAATGCTCCCCACGTCCCACACGCTCCCTTTCGGGGGGTGCAATCGCTAATCAACCCAAACGTATCAGCCATGTGCGTTATCTAAAGCTCACTATCACGTACGTCCTGGGGGATATCTGCGGCACGAAGTGCCTCAAGTACCCCTCGACCACACCATGCCTCGACTTTGGAGACCTGCTCGGGGGTGATAAAGTCTTGAGAGGACCGAGACGCGAAAACTATTTGAACGGCCGCTGCCCTTATCGACGATTGTCGTGCTGCATTCTCTGGGGGTTGGGAACGGATGGTTTCTGGGTGCGATGATGAAGCGGTCGAAACTACCGGACCGGCAATCAATGGTGGGCCCAGTGCGGGTGAAATGACACCCGGCCAGCTTGCCGCAAGATGAAAAACCCAATATGTCTCCATCTATAAATGAACGACACGATTATAAATTTTCCACCTCCCACGAAAGAAAGAAGAAGAAAAAGGAGAGGGGAATTCGTCGTAAAACAACGAGAAATTCACCTCAAGCGTAGCGATGTCTTCTATTGTCTCCTTTAGGTGATCAATCAATCCCGAATTGTAATCCTGAAATGAGGTTTGTCTGCCTTGAGAGGAATAGAAGCTATGGAGACATGTTAGATAGGAGGACGTCCGTGCATGGAAATTGTGTTACCTGTCTGTAGATGCGTTCACAGCATTGTAAACGATGCTGTCCGAGGCACCTACTGGCCTGGTGCATTCTAAAGCACGTTGAAGCTACCACGAGGATCTAATCATCTCAAAGCGTCATAAGCGTGTCAAACATACGGTCATTAAGAGAGATGAGTCTGCAGGTAACTGTTGCATGTGTCATCGTGAGAAAACCGACACCTGGTGCGGAGCCTTATTCGCCTCACCGGTTTACTCAGTGTATAAGGGACCCTCCAGTGATCCCCGTTTGCGAAATCAAAGTCTAGGTTTCTTGTAACTGCGATGCTGGCCTTAGGCAAAACCAGAGACCCAACCGGCAAGTCTGTCAAACAACCGCACGATCCGAGCCTTGCCAGAAGTGTGGGTAAAACGGGGAACTCGAGACTTGCATGAAAGAAAGTATACCTGATGATCAACATGTCGCCTTGGAGGCACTCTCTCGCTTCACGAACAAAAAAGTCTACGTTAGATGCACCCATGCCGATGCTCATGATAGAGACAGGGGTGCCCCGATACCGTCCTGTGATCGTCAGAAACCCCCGTTCGGAGTATAGCGAAAACGGTTTTGGGGATGCATCGAGGTATGTTGCGATATGCTTGGCACGGGAAAGGGAGCCAACAGTGACCTAGTTGAAATGAAAGATACGATCCGTTGAGGACACCTTGTAGACTGGCGACATCAGTTGTCAGGTATACTTACGATCCTATTCGCTACTTCGCCATGTCTTATCCCGAGATGGTATACCCGCCCGTTCGCAGTCTTCGGGAGGTCTGGTTATGGTCAGAATACTTTGGGAAATACAGAGTAAAGGCAGAGCTTACTAGCGTTTATGATGGTATTTTTCATCGATCGAAGGCTAAAGCTTGCAGATATGATGAAGGCAGTTCCGAGCCAACTTAGATTTGACTAAGCATGACGGTATTTCAAAGTTCGACGCGTCGTGGTGAAGTCACTAGTACGGTGACTCGGAGATGCGGCTGCACGGCCTTTGCTGCGTTCCCCACACACCGCAGCTTACCGTGGTGGGGCCTGCTCGTGGAGGTATTTTTCTTTGTTGAAATTTTACAAATTCATCAAAAAAAGGAACTGAACATTTCATCATTTCATCATCATGGTATGTAGCCAATCACATGACAATCTGAAGCAAAGGGTTCTACAGCTCTGTTTCACGCGGTTTTCCGTTCCAGACAACATTCCTAGCGACCACCAACTTATCAGCCGTGTCCAACAATGGGCTTAGTTCCAATCGGGCACAGGATTTTTTATATCGAACCCCCAACACCCTGTCATGCCAGGCCCTGCTAAACGGGGGGGAGGGGGGGTGTAACGTCCTGACTCGTTTCGCTTTCGTCATTGTTTCAACTCAGATGGCTTGGGATCGAAGCTCTTCGAATACTACTCATGTTCAACTTTTATGCCGATGTTCGCACTTCCTCCCTCTTGCTCTAATTCACATGTGGTCCGTATAGACAGTGGGACGCCTTCCGAGATCGCCCACGCACTGGGAGCGTTCCAACGACTTCCGGAAGCCCTTCTGCGAACCAGGATCTATGATTTTGCACATGCAGGCAGCCAGGAGTTCAGTTTCCATTTCTCCTCACACGAAAGGGTCCATTGTAAGTGGTTGCTCTGTTGGTTCTCTAATGCAGAGATCGATAGCATATTGGTTCAGAACCATTGACTCTGCAAATTCGTGCATGACCCTGAGGTTCGTTCTGACCGGATGAGCGACGGCGACACAGTGATCGATAATGAGGCCTGTGGACGTCACTGCTCATATGGTGTGTGGTTTCAGACCACAATAGGTCAAATGCTTCTAATGTTTGACATCAGATAGATGTACCATCATAGGTGCGAAACTTACGGGCTTCCTCTGTGGGATGGGATGTATCACGTCAACAAATAAAAACGTGCCAACGGCCTGAGTACTCGCTGCAGCGTTGAGGATGCACCATCTTCTCAGAAAGATAAGCCGAGTCTCTCAAGAGAAGAAGGCAAGTTCCCGCGGGTTATTCAGCTTTCACATTAACGATCTGCTCGAAAGGTCATCAAATTAGGCCACGCGGAGTGCTGTCGCGCTTCTTCACTCTCGTCAGCCTCACTATCACTTCACTGCGAGCATGAGGGCCACATTTCCCCAAGGGCAGGTTTTCATTATACTGATGAAGCAATGGAACACAGTCTAAGCGCAAGGCACAGTGTCAGTGATACTTCCTTTGCGGTACCTGCATCTTCCTTGGGATGAAGTGTGCTACGTCTGAGATATCTGGCTTGTTGAGACCCTCGTGTTAATACGGTGTTATGGATATAGATATGCAAACCCACGGCATTGCTCGTCACGGGCGAATTTTGGTACCTATCCTTGGCTTCCTAATATGCACAGATACGATCACAGAGACGGAGATCATCTCGACCTCGTGGGTTAAGGTGGGTCGTGAAATCTTACAGCATTCATAACGCAATTGGTGGATCAACGTCCAGAATGGTGAGTCTGTGCTTTATGAACACGATATCATCGAATAACGAAAAAAAAACGTCCCTCACTTCAACGCTGGCAGGGATGGTGATGAGGCCTTAGGGTTGCGCGGAACGCTAAAGTCTGAGGAGAGTTGGGGTATTTGAAATTCCACGTCGGAGAGGACACGCGGGACTGGGCCATCACACAAAGTTGTGCAGGTACTCGACGGTAACGGAGGTGGAATGAATGGAAGCGCCGCAAGCTCCACAAAACTCCTCTGTAACGTTGTTTCCATGCTGCCTATCATAAGCTGTACGCGATTGGCACAACACGGGCTGTCTGGGAAACGTTATCCTGCTGCCAGTCAATGAGTCTGCCGCGAATGTTCACGATGGGCCTTTGATCGGACTAGAAGAAGCAGATAAAACGGCAACAAACAGTACATAATATCACTGTGCACAGGACTTTACGAATTTCAGGGTGTACCCTGAGGCAGACTATAGATAATATTTTGAATAGATCATGGCCAGCGCGCATGATGGATGCAAGACGCGGTCTCTTGGACGACAAGGCCGAAGTTCGTCGTCACGGAGCCCACACGCCCTGGAACTCTCCGGCAATGCCCGTGATTTCAGGTATGCTCCGACGGGCCCGAGCTGATATCTGCTAACTGGTGCCGGTGATGATCGATAAAGGTCCATTTGACAGAACAACGGGCTCCCATTTGACGCATTGTAGACGTTCACGCAGCAATCTCCGTCGCGGCTCTCTACCCGACAGACGGGGACCGAGAACCGTTGCCGTGCTGCGAGCCTGCGGCTACATTTACTAGAAACACATTTGCAAAAGTCAAAATTTTCTTCGCTACAAAGGGCCAAGTGGCGGACCAGTTCCGGGCACCAGTACAGCCTCACAAAATACACGAGTCCCCATTCTGGGATGTGGCACCTGGAGGTTTCACAGAGAGTACAGCCTTCCTTGGTCAGGCCTCGGTAACACGCATCCATGTGTTCTCGGGGTCTTCAGCGCCTGCAAAAAAAAGGGCTGGTCCTAGGATGAGGATCTAGCCCAAAAAGGAACCCCTGATCGCGAAGCGAAATTCGATCCAAGATTGGACCTGAACGACCGGGACGAATGGCCTGTCCTTGGTGATTCCTCGAGGCTAGAGAAATGACTGTGTTTTGGGTGAAAATGTGTTCTGTAAACGTTCGGTTTCAATCAGCGATGGCCCAAGCGGACGGACCCACGAGCTCCGCGAATCCAAGGGACCAAGGTTCACTCTACATGCACGATCAGACCCAATTGGCCACTGGTTGGTTTTCGTCTTCCCGCCATGTTTTTGGTTGCTACCTTACGCCAACAACCCCTTCCTAGAAAAATCTGGCTAGGAGCCAGAAGTTTCTCCGCACTTTTGTGCCCAACCCGTCCTGTTTGTTATCCGACTGGAATTCTCTGCCGATCATTGACCTTCGCAGGACTACCCAGTCCTCTTCCGAACTTGATATAATACTCCCCCCTGCTTTCGAGTCGCCCCACGTACTCTCCACCTTGGTCGACATGCAAGGCCATAACCCGGGCTTCCATGGGCAATATCATGCTATGGCGCAATCTTCTGGGACATTCTATGACCACGAGTCCCCTTCTGGTTCAGACGACGACGCCGGTTATTTAGTGTATCCCGATTCACACAAAATGGAAACTAGTGTCGACGGTAAGTTCAGGCTTATCCTTTAAATGTCAACTTTTCATCACCTTTTCGCAGACGATCTGAATGCTTCCTTGACTTCGCAGACGCTTAATGCAGATGGAACTCCTAAGCGTCCCATGAACGCATTCATGATATTCGCTCGCCGTCGCCGACCACAGGTCGCCGCGGAGAACCAATCGATGCGTACCGGAGACGTGAGCAAGATTCTTAGCCGCGAATGGAATGGAATGAGCTTGGTTAGGGCTTCACTCATACACGTCCATGGTCAGTCGTCTGACCATGATCATCCAGTCCGACAAACAGTTCTACCTCGATCAAGCCAAGCAACTCAAAGAGAATTTCAATCAGAAATACCCAGACTATGTGTACAGGAGGCGGCCGAACAATACTCGGAAACGTCGCAAAGCTGATCCTGCTCCAAGTCTTTCCGCGGACCATGCATCCAGCTCAGACATCATGGACGACTATGCAGGAGATGCAGAATACAATGACGCCGTCGACGTGGCTGACACAGACGATTCATACACCAGTGGGCAGGAATCTCATTATGCCAGCCACCCCGCGGATCCTTCCGGAGCAGCCACCCCGTCACGAGCATCCAATTACCAGCCTCCTGATCCCTACCATTCCCTTGGTGATACGCGAGTTTCCTATGTGTCTCGTCCGGGTCGTGCCACGCCCGACACCGGCATCCCGTCTACCACTCGCGGATCAGAGCATGGCGCAACTTATTACCATCCATATCTGTCTGGTCAACAACATCACCATGTGCAATCTTCGTACTTCCCAGAACCTGGCTCTACTGGGGAACCATGGTCGGGCGCGAGGGTCGATCAAAGCCGGGTGCATATGCAGTCGTGGTCACAAAACAGCCACGATCTTGGGTCAGATGACATGCACCGTGGGTATCCTCAGCCCGTGTCATCGCACTCATGGACCACCCATGCACGTACATCGGAAGGCATGCCTCCAGCGGGCTCCTCGGGAACATCAACAACTGGGTTCAATTTCCCAACAACACTCAATACGCCGTTCTATCCACCCGAAAGCGGTTCCCAGCAGGGTTTCTCTTCACCTTCTGTTCCACCTATTATGGTTTCACCTCAGCATTTTCCTGCCGTCCCACCTACTTCAGGCAATCCGGTTTCAGGGCGATCATACCCATCCCTACAACAACCATACGCTGTGCCTAATTCGTCCTCCATCCCCGGTACATACCAGTCGCAAGCGAGGACCGTCCCACACTCCCACACTTCTAGTCAGCCTGTCCCCTACCCTCAGGCGCCATCGGCCAACCCGCCGCCCCCCGCTGGATCAGGGGGAGACCCATCCCAAGTGCAATATTGGTCAAGAGAGAGATAGATCATCCAGAAGGGAGACAGTGCTGTTAACACATAGATTTTCGGCATCACACATTATATATTCTCATTGAACATTCCATGCCTTTGTTTAGTTACCACCATCATACATTGTCGTCACATCCTCATCGCCACTGCTTTGCTTGTCTATCCCACCAATATTGTATTTCAAAGGCGCCAACTTGTAGGCTGTAGCCCTGCCGTCATCCGACGTATCGATGCTGTTCGTGCTTCACGCCGGAATTGTCTTTTCTCCGACTCGATCACGACCTTCCTTCCTAACAAGGCGTCGACGATCAGCCCTTAGGAAAACGATAATCAGGGCAGAAAGTAACATTGTACGCTTCAACACCTGGCGCTGGACCTCCAAGAATGAGGAGGCACATGCTTCCCCACCACCGGTCTGTCTCAAATTTGGCGTGCGAGAACCATCGTTGCTTCTTTCACCCCATCACCCCAAGATTAAAAAATCGTGGTCGCGTGGTCCACGGCCGTCGGCGGTGGTACCAAAGGGCGAGCGAAATATGCCGACAACGAGGTCAGATGAAAGTGGTGATACTTGGTTCACCCCCCAAGGGTCACTAGCACTGGTCACCAACACCCTTTGCGGGTCTCCGGGAAAAATGGACATCCGGCTCAGACGGTTTTTTTTTATCGGTCACATTTCACAAGTTGCCAATCCGTCTTGTCGTTGCGTCCGGCGGAGTCCGCGGCTAGAAGACGTGGCAACTTCGCCACCAGAACAAATGGGGGTTCATTGCGTGCGCTCTGAGTCAATTCGTACCTCATTTTTCCCACCGTGAGAAGCCATGCGCAGCTCCAGAGAGCCCATCATGCACGTATGGAAGTTCCTATTGAGTTCAGATCTGAATGCGATCATCGATGTGTCTGATCGTGAGTGGATATTTTCAAGGAGGTACCATGACAGCTGTTTTCTTCCCCCCCCCCTGCGGTGAAATCGGGTGAAAACGCGTATGGTGAATCATCATGCGACTATTCGGAACAAACCACGGTTCCTACTAGCCCATCTCGGTCTTGGTGGTCCGAAGGCCAATCATTGGGACTGATAGACTTTCAACGGATAGCTCTAAAGATCACGACAGATGGCTGTCCAATGCTGTTACCAAAGGCAATGCCACAATCGAGGCCCTAGGGATAGGGAGTTTGGGACACGAAGACAGTAGACTATCGTACGATGCTCCATTCCTTTTTTTTGGGGGGGAAGGGGGAGAAGTTGGACCTCAATCAAAACGTCTGCGTCGAATGTGCCGCGTGTCCGAACTTGAAGGTGCACCGCACCAGCACACCAATAAAACCATCGGAATACGTTGCATTGAATCTAATTAAAAAAAAAGAAACCACGGGAGAGAATATAAGCAATAGCCCATGGCCCTGAATTGAAGCAGGGGTCCAAGTCGAGTATGAGCGGGAGTACACACGTCCTTTAGTCAGAGATATTCCCAAGCCCAAGATTTCCGGGAAGGAGCTAGCGGGCTGAAAAGATGGATAAATTCGACCATCGCGAAGGGGATCCGATGTGTCGCTCTGCAATGCGCAGATCTTTGTGTCTACGTGGTGGTAGAATCAACAGATAAAACATCTGCGTGGCATGCGACAAGCTCGTACCTTACGGGATCTCCAGAGTGATATACCATTTAAAAACTCGAGTGCCATTTTCCGAGCTCGAATGGAAACCGCGATGTAGACGGAGCGCGAATCGCTGTTCCGGGAATTTCCACAATATAAAACTATCGAGACAATCGTGTGAGACGTACCGTGCGGTCGCATCAGATCCAAAGTGAGTATAGGTATTCAGCGCCAGTGACTGAATAGTAATACTGCCAAGTCTGTGCGAGAAGCAGAACAAGGTTTGAAGTCTGGATGAAACATTACAAACAGGCACACCTTAAACCCGACTCCGATTGTGTCTGTATGATGTTATAAGCAATTCAATCGCTTCAGTCAGCCCTCGCAAGTTACCGATGGCGGCTGACAAGGGTTGCCGGAGCTGACCGGCATTTGGTCAGTTAGAAGGGGCAGAGAATTGGTGGACGATGAGATCTTCAGACCTAAGCGCTGATTTGAAGTGACGGGACTTTGCCCCGGCGGCACCAAAAATCATTTCTTTGACAAGCCGGGAGAAAATCATGACCGATGAAACCAGCTGTTAAACCGCAGAATAATAAAAGCTGTACGAGGGAATTCCACGAAGCAAATTTATGATGTATTAATATCTGTGTCCTTTCTATGACCGAGAAACAGTATCTGGGAGGGGGGACAAAGCTAACTTCTGCCAATGGGGAGTGGTTGCCGGCTGGCCAAGGATGCAACACCACAGACCTACATTATGTTGAATTAAAAGACGATGCGGACTCGTATACCATGGTACTCACTTCGAAAGGCGTTGTGGGGGGCATCAAACAACAGTCATCTGACTGCGACCTCGGACCTGCTTATGCAGGTACTAGAAGGTCTCCCCATGTCCTCGCTACAAACACACCAGTTGCAAAGACACCGATTGCCGTGAATATGTTGATATTCCCCATGAGCTTTTCTGGTGCGAACACTTCCTCTCGGACGAAACGGGAAAGCGCGGACTCGTTGGGGTCGTTAAGAGCGCGTCGTGGTGGTGGTGGTACGCCAAACATGGCGGCATTTTGAGGAGGTGCGCGGCGGGCCATGTTGGTGGTCTGGAAAGGCTTTTGGACGGGTTGCGTGCGACGAGCGAATTGCTAGTGAAAAGAAAAATTCAGGACCGTACCGGCCCCAAAAACGACGCCGGAGTTTGCCGAGCTTGGAGTTAATCGCTGAGTTTAAAGTTAAAGTTGCCAGCCAATTAATGGAGTTCCTCGGTGGATCGAGCTACTAATCCACTGTGGCTACATACCCCTAATGACCCGCAGGATCTATTTACCAGCGCTGCGCATTGCATCATCCACTCGAGAGGGGAACATTATAGACAGATCGGTCTCCTTTTGCTTCTTGACACTCACTCATCATGTTCGTCGCAACAATGCTCGCCGCCTTCGCCTTCATTCCTGCCGTGCTCGCACAGGGTGACCTCTCTGGCCTCTTGCAGGCTCTCAACACGAGTGGATTTGATCAACTCGCCAACGCCACAGCATCCTTGAACAGCACCCCTATTGGTCAAAATGTGCTCGCTCAATTATCCAAGGGCAACAACACTATCTTTGCCCCCACGGACAGTGCTTGTGTGTCAGATTTCAAGGTCGCGCTTTATTTATTTCTTACAATTTTTCTAGTGTCTGCTGCCAAAATCGCCGATCTCAACGAGACCGCCGTAGCAGATGCTATCTCGTATCACATCGTCCCGGGTAACTTCATCAATCAGACAGAGATGTTTCCCAACGTCACAATTGGTCGTACTCTACTCAATGCCTCGAACCTTGTAACGCTCGAAGGAAACCAGTCCCAAGTTCTCGTATGGTCCAAGTACGAGAATGGGACCCTATTTGTTGAGAATAACGGGTGAAGCTTGATTTACTCCTCCCCCTTTCTGTTCCTTTCCCCTTACTCTTCTTGTCTCAGGTCAAACATCACAGTACTCAATTCGACAAGCTACAAGGACACCGCAATATTGACAATTGGCTCTGTGTTGACACCTCCGCCAAATATCTCTACTGTCCTGAGCGACCCGTCGCATGACCTCTCCGCTGTCAACACTCTCCTACAGTCTGTACATTTCGTAAATGGCCCCTCTCTGCTCGACACACTAAGCTCGTCGCATGGCATCACCATATTCGCACCAAGCAATGCAGCTATCCAAGCAGCGGGGAGTTCTTTCTCTGGCATTTCGAATAATGTATCGGCACTTCAGAACGTTCTCTCCAATCACGTCAGTCACCTTTTCCGTCTTCTAAGTAAATTCTAATAAAGCAACCCCAATAGGTCATTAACGGATCAACGGAGTACACCACTGAATTATCGAACCACGCTACTTTTACAACGGCTGGCGGCCAGAATCTCACGTCCTTCTTCAACTTAACGGGACTTTACATTGCTGTTGGAGGAACTCCTCCAGTCCAGATCGTGGAGGCGGATTTGTTGACATCGAATGGCGTCATTCAAGTCGTGAATGGTGTTATATTCGACACAAACTCGAATCCTGCACTCGCTAGCTCTGCGTAAGTTGCACATGATTTTGACCGTTGTCTTATCGGGCTCAATATACGATGCACAGCTTCGCATCTGCGACCTCTGTTGCAGCCCATAGTAGTGCCACCCAGCCCGGCCCCGTAGCTTCTACACCGACACCGACGCAGACACACGCAGGAGCGGCGAAGGATGGTGTTGACAAGTGGAAGCTGGGCGTTCTTGCCGTTATGTTTGTCATCGGCTTTGGGCAATTCATCTGATGACAGAAGAGAATATCGTGTATCATTTTTTCTTGTTGTATCAATAGCAGAATCCTGTCTCGTTTATGATCGTACCAAATGTTGAACGTAATGTTGACATGATTTGTGCCATATCGCGCTGCAGATAAGATAGAGTCGGTTTATGTAAATCACGCTGGCTGTGCAACCATAAGAAGCCTTGGCAGAAATTCGGCAGAAGGGCCTTGACAACAATCGTAATTGCAGGCCCTTGTTCCACTCTACTCATACTGCCAGGTGGTCGTCCAAACTCAATCATCCCGACATTCACGTCTTGTCCATTTTAACGAGCCTACAACAACATCGGACACGGTTCAAGGAGTAACATTCTGACATGCTACGAGACATGAAGCACCTATCACTGAAAGATGCTCTCTTACCCCAGCCACCTAGCTTTGTCAAGAAGCAATTGTACGAAGTACACGAGGTTCTTGGAACCGGATCGTTTGGAAAAGTTGTGGTGAGTCGTGCGATTCCACCCATATATCATTGGCGCTGGCTGGGTCATGGGTCTCGTGCCTTGTCGTTTCTATCAAGTTCTGAAGTTCGATTTAGAAAGCAACGTGGCATGTCCCCGCCGACCAGGTAGACGTTTCTCGGCACGGTGCTTCTGCTACCTCCAGCCCCAGCCCAATTGAACCATCTCATGGTCACTCGACGATCCCCCTTTTCAGTGCGGCCATGCATCGCACCTCAGGCGTCTCTTCACCCAGCGCGCGCGCTGTGACTACCAAGGAAGTTGCCTTGAAGGTGATTCCCAAGAAGAAAGTAAAGGGAAACGAGGAAGCTGTCTGGGGCGAGATGGAAGTCTTAAAGGGTCTTGATCACCCGAATATCGTCCGTTTTTTTCCCGTTTCCCCATTTCTCTGCTTGACATCGCTGACTGATCTCCACAACATCTTTTATAGGTGAAATTCTATGATTGGTTCGAGTCGAGAAGTAAATATTACCTCTCTTTCGAGCTTGCCACTGGTGGCGAGCTCTTCCAGCGGATACTGCAGAGGGGAAAGTTTACAGAGAAAGACGCTGTTTCTGTCATCCGGTTTGTCATCTACGGTCCAGATGTGCGTTAGTCAGTCTCACCCACCACCCTTAGGTCCGTGTTATCAGGGGTCAAGTACCTCCACGAGCACGCCATCGTCCACCGTGATCTCAAGTAGGCATATTCCTCATGCTCTCTGTACCATTTATGACAGACTTCCCGTAGACCTGAAAACATCCTCTACCGAACAAAGGACCCGAACAGTGACGTTGTCATTGCCGATTTTGGAATGTTTGTCTGCCTCTGTATCTGCCTCTGTTGGAAAATTACTCACAACGGATTTTACAGCGCCAAACACTTGCATTCCCCAGCAGAACAGCTGCAGTCTATGGCAGGTAGCTTTGGCTACGTCGCTCCCGAAGTACTAAACAGTACCGGGCACGGCAAGGCTGTTGATATATGGTCCACGGGGCAAGTGTCGCTTTATCCACCACGTAGATGTCGCTGCTGATGAGTAGATACCGCACAGGGTGATTACATATGTCTTGCTATGCGGGTATTCACCGTTCAGGGCGGAAGATACTAGAGAGATGATTCGGGAGACTACGGAAGCGCGAATCGAATTTCATGAACGTTATTGGAGCAAGATATCTGATGAAGGTGCAGTCTGAGATCTCTTCTTATCTGATCGGTCCTTCTTATCGGCAAGCGCGCAGCGAAAATATTCGTCAAACTCTTGCTCAACCCAGACCCGAATGAACGACCTACAGCACAGGAAGCCTATGATAATCACGTGAGTCACTGTCTCGTTCACGTGCATGGCACTCAATGATGTGTGCACATTCAGTGGCTGACAGGACACGAGCCGTCGACTGAGCACGATGTTGGTGTTGGTTTACGCGAACACTTCGACGCCAAAAAGCAGTGGCGTTCCGCCATTGCTTCTACACTTGCCGTGCAGCGCTTTGGTAAGCGCTCTAGGGCGTCGAGTGCATCGAGTTCTGCTAGCGGAGGATGGGGAAGGGATCACATCAATCCAGAAGCTGGGGGCGGCACCAGCGAGGCTCCCTCTCATGAAGAGAGCGCAAGCGACATCTCAGAGTCATTCACGAAAGTCAGTCTGGGGAGCTCTGACCCAGGGGTCAACATCACTGTCAACATCACTGATTCGGAGGAAGTCACAATGGAAGGAGAGGGTAAGGCGGAGGACTTTTCTTCTGCTGAAAATTCCTTGACCGGAGTCAGTGAGACCAGCTTGAATGATGAAGGTGACGGCAAGACGTCACCGAGCCCCGAGGTTTCAGCTTCAAATCTGGCCGGGCCACCCCCGGGTCAGTTGACACCATCTCAGACAAAGGAAACAAGAATCGTTTCAGACAAAGGTTCGCTCGTTGATCGTGTGGATACCCCTCACTCCATCGCCTGGAGTGACGAAACAGAACTGAAGATGCCAGGCACTTTTCACTTTTCGCCCTTGGAGAAGAACAGGAATCGGAGTACGGCAAGTCCAAAGAATTGGTCCGAGACATTTAAAAAGCTGGGATTGTTTGGTTGAAGTTCTTCTGACTTGATCTACTACGCTTATGTATTTGCTCCATCCTGAACATTACTACTACCCCTGCGGAAATCTTGGATTTGGCACTAGATACCCTTCGTCAGTTTCAACATGTGATTATTACCGATGATGTAAGCGGCAAAAAGTCGTAAGGTGTTGCCCTCAGTGAGCAGCTTTTGAACTGCTTTCATCTCGAGCTCGTTCTCTGCCTAGGTTCAACATCTGGAGACTGACACCCGGTTAACGAAGTAGACTTGCTGTTGCCCTCAGAGCCAGTGCTGCTAATTCGGAGTCATGGCCCACAGTGGTTACGCTGATACAAAGTTGTCCGATGTTCTCTGAACATCATTCGCAATAGTCATCGCGGAGAAATAATCTGAGCATGGATGCTGCGGGCGGGCGGATCGTCTCGGAGCGGTTTGGCCCGACTATCTATAAATTTAGATGCGCCGAATCGGATCATGCATAGCCCACATTCAAGCTTTCAAGCCCCAACCAGCATCTTGTGATAATCACTATCACTGTACTATCTTTCCCATATGGCAGATCGAAGGCGGGTCCTGGTCGTTGGAGGAGGTCCTTGTGGCCTTGTGACCCTACGAAACCTTTTGGAACGTGGTCAGTTCGATGATGTGCAACTAGTGGAACGGCGAGATAACATCGGAGGCGTTTGGTGAGTCCAGTCCCCGTGTACAGCACGTGAAGTGGATGAATTTATTGTTATCTGCAAGGTATCACCCCCCGAATTCCCAGGAAAAGGGCCGAAACGAACAAGTCGATGGTCATTACGACGGTCGATCCCGCGAGCGTTGGCCGTCGCCGGCGTATCCTGCTTTGATCGGAAACGTGATTCCCGAGTTTCTCTCGTTCTCTTGTTGTCCTTTCCCTGCTCCGCCGAGGCCGGACCAGCCATTCCCTACGCTTTGCGAGACCTTCGATTACCTTGCTGCCTTTGCACGACCTCTGTTCGAGAGCGGAAAGATTAGACTGCATCACGAGGTCATTGACGTCACAGAGATTGATGTTGGAGAGGGTGGAGGTTGGAGGGTTGTAATGACTGATTGGAGCGAGGGTGGGCTTGGAGCCAGGAAGGAAGAACGATGGGACGCAGTCGTCATCACGACGGTGTGGTACGACAATGCGTATTATCCGAACGTCGAGGGTCTCGACGACGTTAAGCAAACGGATAGAGTTCGACACGCAAAGACATGGAGGGGACCAGATGGCTACGAGGGCAAGGTATGCGAGACAGTGGCCATTTCCATCGTGAGACAAGGCAAAGAGTTGCTTTCCATGACTCTTTGCTTTGTCTCGCGTTGTCGATGGATACAGTACTCATGATGTCGATTCCTTGTCCTCTCGACAGCGCGTTGTCATCGTAGGCAATGCCAATTCAGCCAATGAGATGGCAGCTCAGCTCGCGCCTGTCGCTCAGCTTCCCGTCTATCGCTCGGGACGTCGTGTGTCTATATTCCCTTCCCTCCCAGATGGCCGTATCGAGGATGTTGGCCCTGTCTTGCGGTACAGCCGGGGTGTAAACGACAAGGTCAATGTCCATTTAGAAGACAGGACCATTGATGACGTTGACTACATCTTGTTCGGGACTGGGTACTTCCCGGACGTGCCCTACCTCCGGGTCCTAGAACCGGAGAAACTCAAGGCGACGCGTGCCTCACGTTCTTTGGTACCTCTCACCGATGGTTCACGCATCCAACCAGCCCGCGTCCCGTCACTTTATCGGCACATACTATATGCTCGTAACACCTCACTGGCGTTCATCGGCGCACTGGTGTCCTTTATACCCTTTGCGATGGCAGATCTTACGAGCACATGGCTCGCTTTGGCGTGGTTACCTCAAAGCCGGATCGACGTACCACCCACGGTCGAGGAGAGACTGGCGGACGAACAAGCCCGACTGGAGGCGCTCCATCAGCTCCGATCCAGGACGGACAAACCGTCCAACCTGGTCTCTTTTCATTTCCTTCAACACAACGAGGTGCCGTACGCCAAGGAGATGCGGGCAGAGATCTCGCAGGCCGCACCGGAGCTCGGAGACATCCTCGCTGCGTGGGATGACGAGCAAGACGTGCGGCGTTTCGGGATGTATGCGACCAAGTTGAACAGTCTGTACGCCCTCGCTGGGGTTGAACGTACGTAGTAGAAAAGGCCATGATTACGCTCGTTCTAGGGTTTCACTTGGACCCCTTTTTTTTTTTTTCTTTCTTTCTTTTTTTTTCGAACAATGTATCTTTTCTTTGGGGTTGGGGGAAAGGACTGCGGTTCACGTGGGATGCGGCTGTGAAAGATAGCCCCGGGCGTAGTCGGAGTACTTGCTGGTGATTTGAATCGATATCTGAATCCCAAACGACGATCCCCGTGTTGCTGCCTGCGTGTTTTTTTAATTTAATCTTACTTTTTTTTTCAAACTACGTACCAAGGTACGTACACACCGCCCCGGACTTTGCGCTGGATGGCTGGCGGCACTCCCTTGTGACACACCCTGCTCAGCTTGAAACAGTACCAGGTTTGCCCTTGGTAGTAGCTCCGACCTGCTGCCACAAAGCGGTCTAGAAGGGTGAACCCCTTGTGGGAGGTTCGCGGCTGTAATGAATTCGTACTATACAAAGCTGATATGATCACGAGCTCCACCTTCGTACGTATCCTCAAGGGTCTGGACTTCTGGGGTCCACTGGCAGTGGATCTTGGTTCCGATGCAGCGGCGAACTATAGCCATAAAGCGCCAAAAGATTGAATAGTATTAGAGCATAAAATTAATAGAGTTTATTACATTTTTTTGGGTGAGGAGGTGAAACAAAAGATCGAATGATGAACTATGTATCCAACCTCGAGGCTACTTTATCGTACTATGCACAGTCCTATACGGTAATGGTATCATGAATGGTCACAAAAAAAAGGTACTCTTTGATGCGGGGGGGATGCAAGACTTGGAATGAAGTGTTCAACAAGAGAGAAAAGCGACAAAAAAAAACACGACGACGATCCAACTCCGAATATGAACAAAGGGCATTTTGCGGAGCGACGTGGATAAATGATCCAATACAAGAAAGAAAGAACAAAAAAAAGACAATACAATTACACCATCGTACAGAAAGCATGCTCGCGAAAAAAGAAAACGAAAGCACATAGACATACACGCTGCATCACGCCCTGGGGCGAGATATCGCAGTCGTCTGTACGCTCGACCGACCATTCGGAGGTCGCGCTTGCGTCGTCCGCTTCAGTTGTCGTTCCATCTTGATCCGCTGCTTCCGGACGTCGTCGTCCTTGAGTTTCACGTTGGCAGCGAGCACGAGCAACTCGGCTGCAGAAGGGAGACACGCCGGAGGTGGGTGGGCCAGGTGTGCCAACGCAGCTTCTTCCGTCGTCGCTTGCAGTAGCAGATGCCGTACGCAATTGACCACGACCAGGCCGATGCGGAACAAGTAGGGTATGCCTACCCAAGTCGTCTCAACGTTGTCCTTTTTTTCATAGCACGAGGACTCACCATCGTAAAGAAATATATCCCACACTCGATGCAAATGGTCCACAGAAAGGCTCCCAACAAACAACGTGGAGAACCTGGATCACACGTAAGGGACGATATCGACGACGACAACAACAAGAACTCACCACGGCCGTGTGATACTTGCAGGGGCGATCGACAGCTGCATGTACAATTTCTTCGTCAGCATGGGATCAATGACTTCGAGCGCCCTGCTAAACAGAGTCGCATCGATCTCGACCTGAACCGCGTTCGTCGCAAAGTAGGTACGCAAGTGCGCGTCCATCATCGATGCAAATATCCAAAACGCGTCCTCTTCCGGCGCGAGCAGCAACAAATGACCAGCGATCAACGTCAACCCTAGAACCAAGGTCAGTCCTCCGATAGTCGACGCAAGGGAAACCATTTACCGCTGCTATACTCAATGTCCGGAACCATGCTCAGATACGCTTGAAGAAGCGAGACAAGCGGGCCTTGCGCCGTATGCAACTGCGGCTGATCAGGAAACCCCTCCACCGCATCCTTTGCTATCTCTGAAAACGCAGGGACGGGCGGTCGTTTGCGCAGCTTGGAATACACCCCAGGCAATGCCCGCGCCTTGCTGTCCGTGAGATGACACCAAACGAGATACCGAACCGACGAAGGCACGCCTTCTTGCAGCAACTTTCTCACTTTCTTGTTCTTCCGGGCTTGCGACGGAGGGACGGCAGGGAATAAACCCATCCATCTCAGTTCGCGTTGCCGATGCGCATCAATAGACTCGGCAGATTCCGTGGGAGGAGGAGTCGCAGCATACGTAGGAACCAACGGCGACTTGGGCGCACTCGACACCATCGACGCTCCGTCGCCCAGAATAGGAGATGCATCGGGCTTTCCCGGCGCGTCCACGTCCCGTCCGGTCATCGTTGACTCCTGACTCGCCCGACTCGGCGCCACTTGGGGAATCGAAGGCTTGACAAGCTCG
This sequence comes from Leccinum boreale, assembly GCA_038092235.1. Classification (NCBI taxonomy): domain Eukaryota; kingdom Fungi; phylum Basidiomycota; class Agaricomycetes; order Boletales; family Boletaceae; genus Leccinum; species Leccinum boreale. The sequence continues at coordinate 39,790 of JBBPPX010000036.1, read as the reverse complement.
AAATCCATGTCTTGCACCTGCACCGTCTCGTTCTCCCCACTGACCGCCATCGAGGCTACGCTGATCGCGTCGTCCACCTTGTTGTTGTTGGGCCGCGAGCTGCTCCCTTTCATTCGAAGCGCAGGGAGACTCAGTTTGGTCTTCAGCGGGAAGTCTTGGGTGAGCGGGGACGAACGTGCGCTTTGTGATGCCAGTGTCGCCTCGGGGATCGGAGGTGGCGAAGCCAACGAGCGCGAGTCGGTCGAGTCAGAACTCTTTCGCAGAGGTCGCTCGCTCGAGCCGTTCCGAGTTAAAGGTGAAGCAGGCGTATCCAACGATCCCTGCCGGCCTGGCATCAACCCATGCAGTTGCGGCGATGCCCCATGGTCCGCCGACGACGACACCGAAGTCCCGCTCGTCATTCCAGACAACCCCGACATGGGCGACGCGTCCGAACTGCTCGCAAACAGAGAGCTCACGGCCGGACTAGCCAGCGGTCCATTCTCGGGGCGTATGGCATCGAAAGACTGCGGCGAGTGCGTCAGAGGCTCTTGGGTGACAGCTACCTTGAATTGCATGGTCAGAGCAGAAGACGACTTGATGATAGGAGAGTCAAGATGATCGTCGTCCGGCTCAGGGTCCTTGTTACTGACTTGTAGAACGAGCGGCAAAGGCGCGCGTCGAGACATCAACGCAGCTGGGATCGGAGCCGCATTGCGGGGTGGCCCCGCAGTAACGCTAGCAACACGCTGCACCTTGATCGCAGGCTCTTCCCGACTACACAACCCGGTTCATCGTCAGCATCCCCAAACACGAAAGACTGGACTGACCTTCTATCCGGCAAAGCACCAACAGCCGCCTGAGCGCCAAACGATGAAAACGACCTTGACCGCGGACGAGCAGCGCCAACCTGGGGTACGAATCTTTCCCGCGGGATTGGCATAGACGGCGCCGACAACGGCGGCGGCGGGCTGACATCGTTGTCCTGCTGAACACCACCGGCACCAGAAACCGTCGTGGCCGACCGTCTCGGCACCTGCACCTGCATCGTTCCCGGATCACCGCCGGCACTCCCACCCTCGACCACAGGTACACCATCCCCACCTCTACGTACAGGCACAGAAACAGTCGCCGCTCTCGTGGGCATCGTCATGTTCACCGGATACGGCGCCCGCCTCCCACCCCCGACCACCACTCTCGTCTGCGTATACTCGGGAGACATCATAGGCAGCGCCGGAAACGGGTCCAGCGAAAACAGAATCGGTACGGGCCCCGTGCTCGCGCTCAAGTCGGGCTGACATCGCGCGAACAACGTTACCGGCAGTCGCCTCGCCGTCGGTGGCGCCCCGAGGGAAAGACTGCGAAGCTGGTGAAGGATATGTATCGAAAAAAAAGTCGTGCCGGGAGGCGTGGCGGGGAACTGGCGCGTGGACGATGGGTACGCATACGGCTGAGAGGTCATCCGTCCGTACATGGGCCCCGCCGACGGATTCTGCTGAACGACCTTGGGCGCGTTTGGGTGCGGGAGGAACATGGAAGTCCGCGCAAAAGGGTGAGGTGGATTGTCTCCGCTGGGCTGCGGGCGTGGCCTTAAAAAAGCGCTCTTCTCCGCGTTTTCGGACGAATCAGTTGTACCTTCAAGTCGCGCGGGGTCCGTGGTGACCATCTTCTCAACCACATTGGTGCTTTGCTTGGGTGATGTCAGCAAGGGAGATGTTACCTCCGTTGCCAAGACGGGACCGTTGACGGTGATATTGATGCCGGTTACCTTCTTCGCGCCATCATCCACGGCGATTGACATTGGCTCCTCGCTTGACGATGAACCGGCTGTGGTAATAGGTACGACAAGGAACGGGTTGGCAGGGTCAGACGACAGCGGATGATCGACAGCATCCATCCTCTCCCTCAACGGAGACGACATCCCTCCACCATCAGCCTGTGACTTGAGCTGTCCTTCAACAGACGACAGAGTCGACTGGCCCGATCGATTGCTATATCTCCGCCAATGATCTTGATCAGATCCATCCTCAACATCCGTGAACCTTGACGAATGCGGCGATCCAAACGTCGTATGCAACAGCGGCGATACCGTCATGTTTGCCCTCACGGACGTAAGCCGCAGAACATCGACTTCTCGACTTCTTTCGTCGTCTTCCTCCGCTACGTCGACCAGCTCGATGTTCAGCCCGACCTCCCCAGCGAATTCTTCGGTCGATCCATGCACTACTTGTAGCTCTCGCTCCCCGTGATTGTCGCCGCCTTGGGTGTACCCATCGTGAACGATCCTCAGCCGCGATTCCGTCCGAACAGGAACGTGCATCGGGACGGCAGGGAATTGGGCAGTCAAAGGCAAGGTATGCATCGCATGGGCCGAATCATCCGACGCCGTCCGCGTCAACGAAGGTCGCGAGGACGGGATCGAGACAGATATGGCACTCGACATGCTCTCCAAACTAGGTCGATCGAGTGGAATTGGCATGGGAGGCGCGTTCGCGCGGGCTTTCGACGACGTCTTGGAAACGCCCGAAGCTTTGGATGCGATCGAGAGGTGCTTGGACCCCATGGAATAGCGCGAATAGCGGTAGTCGTCGTAGATGTCGTCCCAGTAAGCACCTTCGTCTCCGTCTTCATCTTCGTCTTCCTCACCTCCGTCCCCGTCTTCCCCTTCCCCTACTCGATGATGCCCATTCGGACTTTTGACGCTGACAGGTGAGGTAGGCGTATAGCGCGTCCACGCCAAGGCCGTTGTGTTCCCGTTGGAACCCGCCCCTGCATCACCCACTTGATCCGTTTTCGCCCGTCGTGTATCATCTTCGCTATCTTCATCCTCATCGCTATCCAGGTCACCCATCAATGACAACCCGATTCCCACTTCACCATCCGAATGGACTTCCTCATCCTCTTTCCCCTTCTTCACATCCCACACCTCCTCATTCCCGCCCTCGTTGCTCTCATTCTCAACAAGACCAAGCACGCGCTCCCCTTCGTCCTCCGAAGACTCTGTCTCGTCGTCCAACTGTCGACGGAACGCATCAAATGTGGACAAACGCGTTGTGTTCCCTTCCTCCACATCCGCCCATTGCCCGTCTCGGTCCCCATGACCGTCTGCGATCCTATCTGCATCGCGCCGCCGGCGCAGGTCATCCGCATACAACGTTGCCGACGTCGACGATGGAAGCGATGACGAAAGCACCGTCAGCGGGGACATGCGACCGTTTGCGGCTGCCGTCGCAGCGGTGCCTATCGCGGGGACAACCGTGGCGGAAGGCGAAGGAAGTGACACGGAGGGAAACGCGGGAGAAGACAATGCCGCGGCAGGCAGAGGCGGGAGTGGCGAACTCGGGGGTGGCGACATAGGCGCGCTGCCAGTGCTATGGGGCGACGAAGGAATGGATGGTGTCCGCCCATTGGGAGAGGTAGGTGCATTGTGTTCCAGGTAGGGACTTGTCAGGGTTGATGGATTGGAACTGTTGGAACCCGATCCTGACGCAAACACGTATTGGGAGTGGGCATTAGGACCGTGCGTTTTTCCAAAACGAAAGCCAGGCGACAGTGAACCTGGACACGTAAAGACGCGCGAGGCAAGGTGAGCGATGACGGAATATTACGATATTGAACGAGCGACGGACCTGGAAAACCAGGAGAACGCTGTCCAGGCGTCAACGAGCCCGGTAAACCAGGTGACAGCGATGCAGGGATGCCAAGAGATGGTGAAATTGGAGGTCGCGGCAAGAAAGAGGTAGGTTTTCCAAGAGACAGTGGACTAGACAACGCAGGAGAAACGGAAGCCGCCCGCACAACTTCCGCAGGGACAATGGGAGGCACGGGAAGTGGCGATGATGGAGGACGACCGGGCGATGGCGACGATTTGGGTATTTTGGACACTCGTAGAGGCGCAACCACTGAAGAGGTTGGACCATTTGTATCACCACCCATTTTCAAGGGTGGCGGAGCGAGTACAAAGTTAGTTTGCGTTGCCGCAGGTATGCCAAACTTGTGCATGTCAAATTGCTTAGCCTCCAGGTCTGAGATAGACCCGACCGATCCAAATGAACCGGTAGATGCAGAACCGTGCGTCGGCGTAGATGCAACGGATGTATCCGAAGTTGACGTTGATTCTGATGATATTGAAGTTGACTTTGATGCTGAAGTGGAGAAAATCGTATTCGAGGCAGACATCGAAACTGAAGGTGTCGTCGAGGGCAACGCGTTGGTGATTGAGATAGACGAAGACGCGGGCTTGTGAGGACCCGAAAAGCCATTCGCTTGGTCGACGTTGCCGTGATCAGGTTCTCCAGGGACGACCTTCTCTGTCTCATTTGAACCGATTGAGTATATCGACCCGTTTCTGGATCTTGCCCGCTCAAAAGGATCGTCTGTAGTACTCGATGCCTCCGAATAAATGGATGTGACTGAGAAAACGGAGGCACCCGAGGTTGAACCGACCATCTGTGTGGATTTGGCATGTGCAGATTTAGTACCGGATGCATGACGAAGATCCTTGACAGGTGGGGTATGCAAAGTATCGGCTATCGTGGTAGTGCGAGAGTTGGGTGTCTGATCCTCAGAGTAGCGCGAATACGAAGTTGCGTAGGACTGCGTGTGTGCATGCGACTTGGGATGGGAGGGTGAAGGCGTCCTTTTTGTCCTAGACTCTGAGCCTGGAATAGATGGAGATTCAGGAGTAGATTGTGAACTTTCTGCAGGGAGTTCTGGTCTGCTCCCGTCGACCAACGAGATAGAGACCCTACTCTCGGACCTGCTGGCCCCGACGGTGACGCTGCCTCTCTTTGCCATGACAGGTTTCTTCAATTTGCCATGAAACCGGACGTCTTTTCCAGAAAATCGACCAACGACACCCTCGCAGTGGCCCTTGTGTGGAACAGGTACGTCAGCCCTGAGTGAATGCGCCGCGGAAGCGGAGCGAGCAGCTCACCAGATATACGCCATGTTCGGGTAATTGCATTAATACCGTGATCTCATCGTCCTGTAAATATGAGATCAGTTCGGCAAACAAGAATCGAGAGCTTCTTTGAGCAGGCCCGACCGGAACGAACTCCCGTGAGCATGACATTCCAAGCCATCGCAGTGGCATAATCTGATTAAGACCTCCGTGAAAATCCGTGTTAGATAGTGGTCTCAGTAGAGCCACCAAACAAAGGAGAATTATGGCCGACAAGAAGCACCACGGATCAAGTGATCCGCAACGTTATTCTCATCCATCAATTTCACGGGAGAACCAGTCATGGGTGGACGCTCGCTGTTCGGTATGCCCGCTGTTCGGTATATGGTACGAGTGAAGTTGGACTTGCCTTGAGAAACATGAGGTCTTCACCCATCTCGCGGGCGATGCAATCCACGATCGCAGTGCACTTTCCAATACCACCCTTTGCTGCGAATCGAGTCCAACGGGCTAGTTCAGTTGCGTCCATGACGGGGCGAATGCTGGTGCGCGAGGGACGCAATGGGAGAAGGATATGATGTTGTGTTTGGCGGAAAGCCTCGCAGACGTGACAGAAGGAGAAGCTCGCTGGCGACGTTCTTCTGAACGGGATGGGCCTCAGGGAAGGTCACAGCACTGGCAGTGAAAATCAGTGGGCGTCGTTGAGAAGGAGAAACGGGAAAAGCAAGTTGAGTTGGGGGTTCGTTTACGTTACGAAAAAAAGTTAGTCAAGGGGTCACATCAAAGGAACGGACGGTAGCGAACTCGGCAAGATTCTCAACCACGTGCGCATTCCCGCCAATTTACTCATAATTTACTCTCCCGGTGAGCTGGCTCTTTCGAAGATGAGTCAACACCCACGAATTTTGAAAGGAATGCCCATCTCCATCGAGAGGCGTAATACGGCTTGCACCCCAGTCGAGTCGAGTCGGAACCTCCCTAATTTTTTGTTGGCAACGCCCATTGCACAAGAAACACATGAGCGCCCTGTCACCGCCTACAATTTCAACACCTTTCATTACCGTCCGACCCCCCGTGGTGCGGCCGCATCTCCTTGTGATTTGCCGATTCGGCGCTAACTAAGTTGACGTCGACGGACAACTTGGTTATTACGTAACAGCAAGTTCTTCCCGCCTTCAATTTCCTGAGTATCATGTCGCTGCAGGACTCGGCACCGTCCTCTGCATGCACTATCTAAGCCCTTGACTTCCTCAAAATCAAGCTCCGGGAGTCGACTTTCAAACCCCTGATTCGGGTGGCCATCGCACAATAAATGTGTTCTGAGTCCTCGGATCTCTACCGTGGCGTAGGCCGGAATATCGCCGTCAATGCCTCGGGGTGTCTTCTACTTTATCTTGTATGTGTGCCATATACAGACTCCAGGGGGACACGTGCAGGGAATTGGTATTCTTCATTGTCTGCAACCGCATCGAATTTCCGACAAGAACAATCAGTCACGATGCAACACATGAACTCATACTAGGTCCCGCGGCGGTCATGTAAATCGCACTATTTGGCCAGTTCATGGACGTGCTGGTGGCGCAGTTGTCGACCGCCAATACCGCAGGTAATACAGAAATCTGCGTTGATCTACAGTCCAATTGACTCCCCCATTAGCTTTCAAAACCTATGGGCCACCGCGGCGCAACGCGAGTCTAGTGGAAAGATGGCTCAGTTCCACCTCGATCGAGAGAGTAACGAAGCCCTGATATCCTCAACAATTTCGTCCGTGTCGCCCAGTATCATAGATTCTAGATCTGACTGCCTCATCCCCCACGTCTACTATGGCTAGTTCCAGGCATGATGGAACGCTGAACAACAAAATGATGGTGGGTACCACACATTGGATACTGATCGCAAGTAATACCGGCAATTGTATGCGAAGAGATTGCGAAGAGATCTCATAGCAAACACATATGATGCAACCCATACAATGCGATGCGGCTGAGGCTGTACATACCCGAAAGTCACCGCTTCTGTTCTTCTACTGGTCACCGGTCCGGCAGTCGCTCGAACGTTCTCCCTGTCATGCCGGTTCCCTTAAACCCGGTGATCTGCTCTGCGTGGCGGGTCAACCCGCGATGCGTCCACATTACGTGCCATTATGTGTGTGGACAAGAGAAACCGCATATAAAGCTTTAGGTCCGGACATGCCATTAGTTCGCCCGCTCTGATCATGTCTCTCTCCAAGATCCTTATCCTCCTCTCATCCGTGTGGCTCTTCAATGTATCCTTCATCCCCCCTAATCCTCCGCCGGATGAGTCCGAGCGTGTGCGAGGACCCTTTTACGAACACATAGTTCCAACAATCTTCCCGCTCGTATACAGGGTATGACTTTCCAGCCCTAGATGATTCGTTGTGAGCTGACCGTCCGGATGCCGTAGGTGTGTGCATCCATTCCTTGCATCGCTGAGGTGGCCGTCATCCTCGCCGCCCGTTCTCCCTCCTGGCTCTCCACCGAGGTACTCTCCCGACTGGTCCTCTCTGGATAACTCCCCAACGTGTTCATCGACCGCTACTTTTTATCCGGGTGCATGCTGGTCCTCGTCGGCAGTCTCGGGCGCATATGGTGCTTCCGCACCCTCAGGCATCATTTTACGTACGAGCTGTCCGTGCGCAAGGACCACACCCTCGTGACAACTGGGCCTTATGCAGTCGTTCGCCACCCGAGCTACCTGAGCGCCGCACTGAGTGCGCTCGGCCTCATGCTCGTGATCACTGGCCCAGGCTCGTTCGCGCGGTGCTGTGGCTGGCTCGAAACAACCTTTGGCAAATTGTTTGTTGGTGCGTTGGCTATGGTAATCACGCTGCTGTGGCTGGTCGCGTGTTCGCGGTGCCGGCGAGAGGACGCGTTGCTGCGGGAGCGCTTCCGGGAGGAATGGGACAGATATTCGCGGGTGGTGAGATATTGGATGATCCCTGGTGTGCTCTAGTACCAGGATTGCGGTGCAAGGAGGCCGGGACGGCGATGGCGTACAGGGGGTTGTGCTATTTTAGTGGACGGTGCTGTGCCTGTTCGGGTACTAGAGGCGACCATTTGCCGGGTACCTATCGGGTGGATTGAACGATGCGTACCGGTACATGTCGACTGTTGCCCTATGCTTTGAGCAGCCTAATTTAATCGACTGGGGCGGTAGCGGTGTGAGGACGTGTAAATTTTGAGTTTCTGTACCAGGATTGAGTGTAGCTTTGACTCGGACAAGCTGCTCGACTATAGCTGATTTGGTAGTTAAGGATACTATCGGTAGTGTAGAAAAATCAGTAATGATTTTCCACAACCTCAACAAAACAAGCTGTAGCGCTCGGTACGATACTACAGATTTAGGAAATTGTAACACACTTACTTTCATTTTTGTCTGATTTTTATCTGTTCGTGTTGGGAGAACGGAAGACTCCCGATTTCTGACCCCCTTTGCGCAATCTAGTGCAAAATTTAGTCACATCGGGTCACACGCCGGCACGCTTTCCAAGCTCAAAATTCAATCTCAGAACACATGACTTGTGGCGGACAAGTTCGCAAGATGCCGAGGAGGAGACCGAAGTTTTGTCACGGACAGGCTCGAGCGTGACAATCTCTCTCCCTCCACACCTACATATCTTGTTCTACAACTTCTTCCAGTGCGTCTTTCACTCTGGCACATGGTGTAGGAACCGTTTACATGGTAAATAATAATTCTCAGGTCTTACTTCGTCAGTTGATAAGCGGGATCTTTCGGATCTGGGGCTCACAAGGCAGGTGCAGATTGACATCCTCTTAGTACTTTGTTAGATCACGAGCAATCAGCCTCAAATTTTTACCCTTAGTTAGAGTACATAGTACTTAGCCATCTCGCATAACTTTTTTCAGGATCGTAGAAAGGCCAGAAGGTGTTTAAATGTTGTGTTTTAAAAGTTTTGCATTACAAAGTTAGTTTGCACTACCGGTGTAATGATAGCGGTCCGATGTGCACTAGGCACCGATATGTACATACAGAATCCGCTGATCGAGCGGAACACTCCCAACCAATGAGTTCATCGTCCTCTGGAGCGCCAACGCGGCTCGAGTGTGCTCCAGGCGACCACATCCATCCAACATATTCTCGTAAAACTTGGACGTAATCTTGTTCGTCTCTTCGTCGGCCACCGCCCACATCGTCCCAATCACAGACCGGAACCCTGCAAACTGCATCGCCGAGGCAAGGTGGATCACCTCGTCTGGACTCTCCTCGTCTCCGACCGTCGTATGACAAGCAGACAGATAAGCAAACTCCGGGTTCTCTAATTCGCATCCCATGATCCGTTCCACCGTAAAGCGGCCGTCATGGAGCCCAAACGCAGAGTCAAAGGGTTGCTTCTTGTTTGGGATTCCGTGACAGGCAAAGTGAACCCACTCACTCCTCCTCAGCTCCTTCGAGACTCGGGATACACTCGATTCTGGGCCATCAAGACGGATGCATGTCGCGAGACCCTGATTACGCTCAGCGATGATGTCTAGTTCGCTGCCGACGGACAGGAGCTCGCTTTCGCCTGACCTACAGCAAGGAAACGTTTCTCGTGTATCGAAGTCGCCGCCGATGGATCATTCCGTCTCGCACGGATGAGGGCGGCCAGAGTGGGCGTGTAAGACGAGATGTACAAATGGGAAAACCCCCTTTGACCCTTCCGATATGGACTAGCCGCGTGCAACGGCAGAAGGCAGAACTCAGCAGTGGGGCACCACCAGATACGTGAGCAAGTTGGAACTGTCGTCTGGAGAAAATCGGCGATCGGCGAAACGACCTCATCCCAAAGGGTTCGGAGGAAGCAAGCGAGTTCTCTCCCCACGTCCATTGATTTTGCATCCAAAGTCAAGGACTGGAGCTCCGACGACAGGTCCTGAACACGGGATTTCGTGATTTGCAATGGGATGCGAACCGGATCTCTGTCGAAAAAGACGACGAGTGCATCGCACGTATACTGGCTAGCATTCACGATGACCACAGGTCCGTCACTGGCAGCATGCTGAAGTTCGGAGAAGGGAGAAGGGAGAAGGAATTGAGCGAGACCGGGTAAATTACGAATTTTGGTGATTGCGGACTGCAGATCAACATTAAGACTGCACAGCCTGTTGTGCTGATCTGGGCCTTGCGAATGAATTGTATCGTGTATTTCTGATGACAGTCGAGTAAATTCGTCTGCAAGGGCTTTTCCTTCCTGGCCTGACGCAATGACGTCTTCAAGAGGGGAACGGAGACGCGCAATCTGGTTCCAGAATACACCGCGACCTTGCTCCAGCAGTTCGACCGCTTCTTTTTCACGCTGATTACGAAGACAAGCGGAAAATGCATCGATTGCCAGCGACGAAGCGAGGTCCTTGAAAATTTGCAGATGATTGGGTAGGGATGGCAAAGTGGCCAGATGCTGAACGAGTAGTCGAAGAGATGTTTCGTATGCGAGAAGTATTGTGGGGTGGCGGAAATGCTCAGCTACCGCGATACATTGCTTGGCTGCAGAGAGATCAACTTGTGAGGCTGTTTGTGAGATGTTTGTCAACTCGGTGTAGAGACTGAATAGATCCTCTCTGTCCTTCGGCCCCTTCAACTGAGTGAACCGAACACAGAGATAACCTGTAAGGTTTCTCAACGAGAGTGATCGATTATGATGAATAGATGGATGAAGGTCAAGGGCTTGTCTGCTGAGAATGATGGCCTCATTGAGGTCTTTCATTTCCCTAAGCTGGTTGTAACGACCGAAGAGATAGGTTGTGACATTAATTGACGAAGTTGACCGAAGCGGGTGCCCTGACGGGCAAAGGTCGAGAGCTTGTCTCCCGAGGGTGATGGCTTCGTTGAGGTCCATCATATCTCCAAACCGCTTGTAGCGGTCGAGGAGATTTCTTGCGACATTATTCAATGACGCTGATCGAAGCGGGTGCCCTGGTGGGTGAAGGTCGAGGGCTTGTGTCCCGAGGATGATGGTCTCATTGAGGTCCGTCATATCTTGAAGCCGCTTGTAACGGTCGGAGATATAGTTTGCGACATTGTTCAATGACGTTGATCGAAGCGGGTGCCCTGACGGGCAAAGGTCGAGGGTTTGTCTCCCGAGGATGATGGCCTCATTGAGGTCCGTCATATCTCCAAGCCGTTTATAACGATCGGAGAGATAGATCGCGACATTGCCTAACGACATTAATCGACCCTGGTGCCCTGACGGGAAAAGGTCGAGGCCTTGTCTCCTGAGGATGATGGCCTCGTTGAGGTCCGTCATTTCTCCAAAACGATGGTAACGACCGGAAAGAGAGGCTGCGACATTATATAAAGACGTTGAACGAAACGGGTGCCCTGATGGGCGAAGGTCAAGGGCTTGTATCCCGAGGATAATAGCCTCATTGAGGTCCGTCATATCTCCAGACTGTTTGTAACGAACGGAGAGATAGGTTGCGACATTGTTCAACGACGTTGAATGATCCGGGTGCCCTGACGGGCAAAGGTCAAGGGATTGTCTTCCGAGGATAATGGCCTCATTGAGGTCCATCATATCTCCAAACAGGTTGTAACGATCTGAGAGATAGGCTGCGAGGTTGTTCAGCGACGTTGATCGATCTGGGTGCCCTGGCGGGCAAAGCTCTAGTGCTTCTCTGGAACAGACAGTAGCTTCCTCGACATCCCCTATCGTCCCCAGATATCTGTAACGATGCCAGAGATGGGCACCAAGCAGATTTAGTGACCCCCATCGCATGTGGTGACCTGGTGGGCAATGATCCAGTGCTTGGCGATCAAGGACGACTGCCTCGCTGATATGGTCCGTCCCGTCCCCTTGCAGAAACCTCGCGAAGGCGGACTCTGCTTGTGAAAGTATCTGATCGACCAGTGAAACAGTCGCCTCTCCAATGGAGTCTGTCCTGCCTTCTTCAATCTCATGCTGGCCCGCTCGAGAGAACCGCTCTTTGGCTGAGATGAATATCATCATTCCACCGCAGCGCTTCTTGCAAACAAAAGGAAATAAGTACCTTTCATCTTGTCTTACTGAAGGTTTGGAGTCGTTGTTACAGCACAAGTCTCTCGCGTTGAAATTATCGTTTCGAACACTAGGAAACAGCCTTGGAAGTTGAACCGTACGGTGTAACAGCTGACTAAGCATGATAGTCTTTCGGAGAGGTCACATTTTCTGACGAATCTCATCATCTCCTTTCTTCTCTCTCTCTCTTCATTTTCGAACGTCGCAGCGGACTGGCCACCCCTCAAGTAGACTGAAAGTCGAAAACGTTCTTGTGTGGTCGAGACCTCCGGTCGAACACACAAAAACGTTGTCAACTTTCAGTTAGTAGTAAGTACTCAAAAATGCATCGTTATCCGTTAAGAAAATTCACCGCTCGTCAGACGACAGCGGACGAGGCGCTTCGACGTCGAGCTAGTGAGCCATCCCTTGTCGCCGAGCGCATCCGTCGCCGAGCTCGGATCTGAGGATCCAGGAACCAGCACTACCCCGAGCGCGCCGACTCTGCTCCGCCTGATGAGGTGTCACAAACGGTGGTTCCGTGTAAATAACTGTCAGATCCAAATACATGCTACCTTGTCACCTCGACCATGTTGTCATACGTGCAGAACGTAGTAGAAAGAAAAAGAAACCGTCATAACAAAAAAAGAAAGACTGTCAGGTTGAACGTGAACGCAGAGATTAAAGGTATATTATGAACAGAGAGATAGAGGGAAAGTGGTTCTTTGAATCAGTTTCTTCGCATCTTTCAAAACACTTCTTGTTCTTCATCATCACGCTCCCGAACTCGCACCTTCCCCGCTCCCCCGCCTCGCCGGCTCGCCCTCAAACGCATACGTGGGCCCAACTCGGCCCCTCCGAACACTCCATCCAAACACGTATTCTTCAAACACGTTACTAGTATCCTCCTCGACTGGAATCCGATCTGCCATGCCCATCGGCCGAGATTCCAATGTCGACGACGCCAAAGAAGACGACGACGACGACGACGAACGCGACGCCTCCACGCTGAACAACGTATCGTACATTCGCCTGTTCCTCCAGTCCCGCGGAGGCTCTGACATATTCGGAATCATAGGCGTGAGCCCGTTTTCGTGTCCGCGAGTGTCTAGGTTCGACTGTTGCGTTGCAGGCGGCGCCGGCGCAGAGCCACCCACACCAGTGAACGTGCCAGAAGACGGCGGTACGAATGAAAATATGTTCTCTCTTCGCTGGTTCGTTGGTGGGTCGAGAAACGACGATCCGGGCCCTGATCCTGTGACTCCTACCATCGGACGGCGACCGCTTGCCTCAGGCCTCGAACCAACTTCATCGACGACCATGTTCGAGCCCAAGCTTGTATGCATGTTTGCATCCGGCCCATGTCCACGCAACGACGTAAACCCAAACAAACGCACACCGGCCCCATCCGACCCTCCCGATCCGGCGCCAGCCGTCGGACGCGACAGGGGCGGTCCGGCTTGACTCGTAGGCGGTACGCGGTGACGGTAAGCGGTATCATGTGGAGGAGGAGGAAACGGAATGTACATGTCATGGTGGTCGTACGCTTGTGGCTGCTGCTGTTGCTGCGACTCCCGCGGTTGTAGACGTTGTTGCTGAGCCCGTAGACGCTCGAGGAACACGCTCCGGGGGTCACGTGCTGGGGGTGGAGAAACCTGAGAAGATGAAGAGGATGACCCAGGTTCTGCAGTCAAGTCTCTTCCATCGTTCATCAACCGATCAAATACCATCGCCGCAAACGACACTGGTCTCCCGTTATTCGACTGCGGGTTTGTCTGCGGGGGCCGGCCACTCAGACCGTTCCCACTATTCGCGGTGTGATTCATCTGAGGCAGATCCCGGTGGGGACGTCTCCGAGCGGGCGCTGGTTTGGGAGATGCCTGGACTTTTTCACGACAGACAGGACAGGTGTTGGCTGTCCTCAGCCATTGCTGTACAGACAATGGAGCTCAGCAACCCCACGAATGACGCAAATATCCAAATAACACTTGCCTCTAAACAATTCTGGTGCAACCAGTGCGTACACTCTACTAGCTTGGTGACGATGTCCGAAGGCTCATACTGTTCAGAAACGCGGCTGTCAGCTGATGCGCCTCATGACTAGATGAGACAGTAGCACTCACGTCGTCCAAGCATATGGGACACCTCGTCTCGCTGTCGGCCCTTTTCCATTCCTTGAACGTGCCAGTCGGAAGGGACGTAATCACATCCTCCGGCGTCGCTTTAGACCGAACCTCGCCTAGCATGCTCGACAGCGATAAGAGTGCCTCGTAGGAATCGTCAAACATCTCGTCCGGCTAAGAGACGACAACTGTGAGCGCCAGCCAAACCAAGATATCAAGAGGTGGCATCGAAAGCATGACGTACCACGTAATCGCCGAGATTCCCCCTCCTTCCGATCGCTCTCAACATAGCAGGTCTAAAGACACGCACAGCTTCCCCACCCCTATCCAACTGTAACCTTTGTCGCAGTGTCCGTAAACGCGAGCGCTGCTGCTCGTCCGCACGACTTGACGGATCGGAAACTTCGCCTCGCGCAGAGCCGCTTACGGGTGCAGGCGGGGCGAACGCGTTGCGGGGACCAGACGACGCACGCCAGGGTGGGTCTCGTGCCACCACCGGGGGCTCTGCAGCACCCGCGTTCATAGCCCAATGCGGTGGTGGACCAGACACACTACGTGCGTCCGGGCGGGTTTCCTGCTCAAGCACGTTTGCGCTCCCAAACACGGACGACGACCCCCTCCTGTGTTGTTCCGCCACTTGTGGACGAGCCCCGATCGGATGGGGAGGCGACCGTTGCCGCGATGGCGATGACGACTGGGGATTAGCGAATCGCGCAAGGCGAGAACGTAGGGAACCGCCAAGCCCGAGCGAACTCCTCCTGTTTTCTCCCACAACTTCGGTTGCGGGATGATTTCCGCTCCCATTCCCATTCGCACTCCGAGGACCACCGTCGTTCGAACCCGATGTCAGCGAATGATTCAGGTGAGCGAGATGTTGTGAATGGTATGGTTGCCTGTTCCCGGTCGAGACATTTCGACGCCCGTCCTCGCTTGAACGGTAGAAACTTTCGAGGATCCTTGCTGGCAGGAACCGATCGCGCTCTCTTTCCGGGGGCGCGGGCCGATTGTTGTTCTCATATGAGATTGGTGGTCTCGTTGCTCTGGGAGGTACTGGTGGTGTGGGCCGAGTAAATATCATCGTGTTCCGGTTGGGATTATGAGAACGTCCCTGAGACTCGTCGCTGCCCCTACGCAGAACAGAGAAACTGGAGAGAGGACTCGTATTACGTGGTGGTGGAGTATAGCCGGGTGCGGGTGGAGGCGTGTGCCTGAAAGATCAGAGTCAGCGCCCTGCGATAACGCCACGCTGTATGTGTCTCACCCGGCATAACGTAGACGCTAAGTGGAAACAGCTGTCAGAGTAGGATCATCGTCATCGAAGGAATACATACTGGTTCCACAAAATCATCTGAATCCATGTCACTTCCACTGTCCTCAAAATTGAGTCCTGGAGCACCCCGAGACTCTCCGGGAATAACAAAGGGCGGTACAGGTCCATTCGGGGGAAAGGAAGTCTGGTCCCCTTCTGCATTCCTTCTCAACGAGTCCCTGAACAACCCCGATTGGAAGGAGGATAGATTGAGATTGCTGTACGAATATTGGTGATTGTTGTTCGTCGTGGTCGCCGTCGTTACGGCGAGATTCGGGGTTGTGGTGTTTAGCCCCGTCCCAAGGTGGCCCAAAGATGGTCGAGAGAGTCCCGACGAAGCAGACGCAGGAAGGTAGGAAGACTCTTCTCTCGCCGAGCTTGTCGAGACTAGACTTGACCCAGAAGGAAAACCCCTACCTCGAACATCTTGACTCGACTGCTCTCTCTGACGCCCTCGCTCCATTTCCCTTTCCCATTCCCACATTCTTTCTCGTTGTCGCTCCCGTTCTCGCTGTTGTCTCCCTCGTTCTTCTACGGTCGGTGTATCCCAATCAAACAGCCAATCATCTGTCCTTCCCTCCCTTCCGGCCGTCTGCGTCTCCGCAAGGAACTCCGATAAAGAACGCTGCAGTGACGACGTCGTAGACGACCCTATCCTGTTCGTGGTCGGCGGCGGCGGGAAATGCGAGTTTGTCGTAGTTCCTGGCACACTTTCCACACTTGGGCTCAGCGGTACCGGTGACGCAATACCCAAATCATGACCACTCTCGCGCTCGCCCCGCGAGCTGCCTGACCACCGACTGTCCGACTCGTCTTCCGCATCCAAGCTTGGTCGGCGAAGCCGCGCTCGGAAGCGCTCCATAGCAAGGGCGTGTCGTCGCTCCGATGCGCTTTCCGACATGAGTGAGTTAGACGATGGGATGGATGACCAAGAGGAGTGGAGTCGAGTGTGGACGTCCTGAGGGGCCTGGTTGGTGTTGAGTGCACTCGTGGTGGGTGCAGGGCCCCTCGACCTGTCATGGCTTCCTGGTACACGTGGGGGCACCGGATCTGTTAGCCGGAAGTATTACTCAATTTGCGAGCCTAAGCTCTTCATGGCGGCAAACACACCTGCAATAGAGGGATATCGGGACGTGGTATTCTCCCGCACGCTTGATGGCCCGTTTCGGTCCTGGGGTGATTCGCCGATGTCAAAGACATCGAACACAGAGCGAACGGGTTCTCGTTCAACAGAATGCTCCCTGATGACTCTAATATGATCACCAAGCCGAGTCTGCGACGACAGCCCTGCTAACCAAAAAGTGAGAAAATATATGAATGCGGAGAAGCCCAGACTTTACGTGGATGCTCGCCCAGATTATCTTGTGGACGAGAGGAGGCCTCATGATCCAGAATCGGGATGGGATTGTCGACGGCCCTCCTGTGCGGTCGGCCATTGTCGGGATCTCTATCGACATGATTTTGGCGATATCTGAGCAGGACATCATCGATATCAACGGATGGTGGCGTGGACGACAAGGGATCGGAGGAAAACACCAGCGGAGACATGCTCCTGCGACCGCGTCTTATACGAGAATCGAAACTGGATCCAGACGACTCGACAGAAACAGAGGATCTGGCGCCGGCTGTTCGCATGAAAGCGGATGTAGAGCTGGAAGGTGTAGTATCCCCTACATACTCGAGCATGGTATGCGACGAAGAACCACCAGTATAAGGAGGACGGGGTGGAAGGGCGTATCGAGGGACATTACTATATGTGGGAAGGAACGATGCTGAGGGGAGACTAGCGGATGCAGTTGAGGTTGCTACTGGTCCATTGGCGAAATCTGCGTGGAACAAGGGGGAAGCGTTAGCCGATTCTGATTGTTCTAGACGCACGGCATCCTGACCGTTGAAAGATGTAAAGGTGGATAACGGATCAAGGGTCTGGTTCTGTGCCACAGCTACGGTGGATGCGGTAGAGTCGGTAACAGTGGGAGAAGGTAGGGCGGAACTGCCATTAGAAATAAAGTTCGACGACGTGGGATGCCAATGGTCGTTTGAAGGGCGTGGATCTCCGTCAACGGAAGGACCCAGGGGTGGCAGTGGTGGGGAACGTGTACCTGCGAGGGAAGTGCGGAGGGCCGCGATTTGGCGGTCGAACTCTGCGAAACGTTGGAGAGAAGAGCGAAGAGTATCTTCTGGTGTGGGAGGTGTGGGGATATGGGTACGTTGGGGGTGGGTCGGCGGAATCGGAAGATGCAAATCGGACATGTGGACATCTTGAGTGGCACTAAAGGGGAGCGGCGAGGCCAGAGGACGGACTGGGCAATCTACGGGGTTCGCATGCAATGCGGACGGACCATCGGAAGAGACATCGCTGCGTGAGCTGGATTGTGCGGTATTGTAGCCACTGGAGGAAGACGGATTGGAGTCATCTGTGCTGGTAGAGCTTGTACTACGAGCTCTCTTATTTCTTGCTTGTGGTGTCTGAGAAGCTGAAGGGGTGAAACGACGGTTGTTTGAGGTTGACGAGGTGCCACTGGCGTTGGTGGGCATGGAAGAGTCAGGATCTGAATCATACCCGCCACACTCTTCAAACGGGCGCTTTCCATGCGAGTGCACGGCGACACGATGCAGATGAGCAGGCGGATGGAAGCCCGAGGACGACATCCAGCGCTGGCGATGGTGGTACAAGAGAAAGGAACGAAAGCGGGCCTTGACTTGGTTTTTCTTTTATTTTTTTTGTTGTTGTTGTCTCCCACTCTACTACTAAGTGACATATCTAGGATTTATTAGGTACATGTGGACTCATCACTGTGGACATCGTGCGCAGTGGGCGTGTACCACCCGCGGTCCCACCGGGCTATAAACAGCGTCCGTCGGCGTGCGAGGTGACAGTGGCGACGCTGTCACTGCTGCTGGCACCGCCCGTATCTCGCTCGGTCCGGGTCCCATCGGCCCCGTCACCCACACTGACTCTGGTAAGCGACGAATCTCCGCCTGGCTCTTCTGCATCTCTTCCATGCCCGTTTCATGCGTTCGTTTCATTCTCTGCCCGTCCTCGTCAGCAAGCCCTTTCGTCATTGTCGTAGATCGACTTACCTCCGCACTCCACAGGGACGTGCAGCTGTATCTCAGCACAACTGCAAACACCGTCCCAATCATCACGCCCAATACAGTCATCAAAACGTCCCCCCAGCCAATTCCCCTTCCCAGTGGCAACGTTGTAATATTCATCACCATACCCCCACTCTCACTCTGCATTTGAAAACCAGTCTTCGTGTCAATTCGTATGGTCGTATTCTCGAGGGAGGCTACTGCGAACGGCCGGTTACCACCAATGTTAATATGGTGATTCCGATCACTTACCCTGCATGTACCATTTCGATCCGCTTACGCCCGCAAGTATGACTCCTGTCCCAGTTTGGCTTGCGCTCAACGTTTCGATACGTTCCACCCTTGTCTGTGAGGGCAGCTCGTCAACTCCAGGTTCGTTACTCTGTCCTCTAGTGAGCCATCATCAAAATGACGTGCGCACATCGACGTTTTAGCGTTTATTCGACCTGTCAGCGGCATGCACGTACAATTGAGTCTGCCTGCGTGAAATATTGACCCTGGAGTCGTGTGTCTCCGTGGGCATCGGTGCAGCTGACGTCGCCGTAAGTCCAGTGATGACAAGAACGGACACTAATGGCCAGACGGTTCTCATAATGGGTCAGATGAGTCTCACAGCTAACGCCGGGTCCCCGTTCTTGATAAACCTCGACGATACTGATGCTTGGGATTAGGCGTATGTGCATGGCAGGATGCCAACCTGTATGTTGGGATGGCAGCACACTACTAACAGTCTGCTCATACGTGTCAGATTCGTACAGGAAATTATAGATCGATTCGGTGTCGTTCGGTCCGATTATGTACAGACCACTTCTCGGGCCCATTTGCACCATGCCTTCGGCGTTCTGGAGAAGGGGCTTACGCATTCGAGTCACCATCCTATTCGGATCTTCGAAAATAGCAAGTAGCCGTGGCGCTCGAGTTTGGCGGATGCTGTATGATGCACGGCATCACATATGGTGAGGAATACCCTCGTCCCAGTGTTCGTGGTTCTTTTCAGCTCCTGAGCGCTTCGTCCCATGCTGTATAACAGCCAGCTCATATATGTCGGTTGACAAGATTCAACCGATCCACCATAACAATGCAATGAATCCGTTTACGCAGATCGGTGGCAGAGGGTGGTGCACCTGCGCCGCCCGTATCTCTCGGGGTCCTGTATACATGTGCTTCTTATCTTTCCGTCATCACGCCGCTTGCTCGTAGTTTCGAGCCTAGATCCACTCCACGACCCTCATACACTGATGACATGATTCACGTGTGTCATGAGGTGAGGCACACCAAGCTCCAACACTCGAGGCGGTTGGTGGTGGAAAACTTGAAGGACGTAGTGTATCCCATTTCCCCTCCACCAAGGCGTTTGTGGAACCAATAGCAAACAATGAGGGCATGATGGGCCAGGGTACATGTTCTGCAAGGTCCGGATCGCGTATGGTAATCGATTAATACATTCCTCCTGGGACTGCCATACGAGAAACGTGACAGTGGTCCATTTGCACCTCATTTTGGTACGGCCTCCGACCAGGCAGCCGAGTTAATTGCGCTCATTCGGACCGCACAGCAAATACTATGTATGGCAGCGCTACGTGATCAAAGTTCATCCAATTATCGATGTCTTGGGTTTCGTCCTACATACAATGGCTTCTACCTTCCAAGTACAGTACATGATCAAAACTCATCCAATTAATGATGTCTTGGGTTTCATCCTACAATGGCATCTACCTTCCAATTACTATGTATGGCCTCCGACGGTTTACGTGAAGCGGAATGGAAGCTATCAGACCATCGATGATTACTAGACGCTACGAGTCGATAGTATTTGATCTGCTCTACTAAAGCGGGTTCATCGATTCATTCACTGTTGAACGTTGAACCGTCGGTTGCATGAGCTTGAGAATGCTTTGAATCACATCGGCATCACTGCGTTCATATTCCTTGCACAACAGCTACCCAAAAGTCTGCAAAACCTTCGCTTGGGAACTGGTTGCGAGGATACCATCGTGATGTCTTTCCCCCAATTATTAAGTGCGGTGTTCGGGTCACCTTGTAACTAGTAGTTTTCACTGCTTGT
The DNA here is from genome assembly GCA_038092235.1 of Leccinum boreale. NCBI lineage: Eukaryota > Fungi > Basidiomycota > Agaricomycetes > Boletales > Boletaceae > Leccinum > Leccinum boreale. The sequence continues at coordinate 19,318 of JBBPPX010000036.1, read as the reverse complement.
CGCCATGATCGTGCAGGCCAAGTTCGCTGTCGCACCTTCCTTTAGTCATCCCCGGTGTTCGGGATGACATGATCACCCTAATGGAGACTCATCAGCACGATTCTCTAACAAACGTGCTTACAATCGACACGAGTCTCGCGCTTCCCGAAATGTGCCGGATCACCACGTGTGAACCAGTGAGGGGTGCAATGATTACCCAGAAGGAGATTTCGAATACGGACACGGGTCCACGTGCTATCCCGAGAGCTGGATGAAAAGCTTTCACTGGGAACAATCTTGAATGGCTACTAAGCTCAGCCCATCGTATCCAGAGTTTGGGGTCATCGACTTCGCCCGGTCAATGCTGAAGGGAAGTCGATGGTCTACACTTGTGTGGTTGAAAGCGATAGAGCATCGTTCGGGTCCTTTGGATCACGTCACGTCAACCAAGACCTTGTGGCGGCGACCGACTTGATCTCGCGATATGTCAACAATGTAGCAGTATAGCCCGATTCTTGGCGACGACCGTTCAAGATGGTACAGAAGAATCCTTACAGATATGACAGATGTTCATTTGATTGTGAATATCGCTACGATCATTCACTTGAACGATTGGCTTGAAACTTATCGGGTCATAGACTAAGCGATCACATACGAAAGTTGCCACAAATCGTGTTCAAGTTCCCCGTTGTGGTTGAATGAGATCGTGGGAATGGTGTCATAATCATGTTTGCGAGCTCAAGTTTACGAGCTTTGAACTTGAATAGGATTCATTGAATCACCGATATCATGTTATTCAGAACTAAGCTGCTCCAGCTCTCATGGAGATCGCAAATTCTCTTGGACTCGCTCCAAACTTACCGGGTACTCCTGGAACATGATTAGAAGCTGAAGGTAGTGCGTTTACCGGGTTCCTCCTTCTACCATGTGTCGTAAAATCACAAGTACCAGCGAGAAGTATGGAACTTCTCCCGTGGTTGTTCAACTATTAACCGCTGAGACTGTTTTATAGACATGGACACTTTGTTTTGCACTCCGCAATCACTATCAAATGCATGTGACCATCATGTCGATTTGGAGTCGATGTGAACGCGAACGTTATTTGTGGCAATCTGAACTCTCCTTATAAGCCGCTTCCCTTGTACCAGCGTAGGACGTTGAAAAGATGTCTCAAACCGCACCCTACGGCCAATGGGAATCTCCCATAACTCCAGAGTCCGTCGTACAAGGCGTGAGTCCAACTGCTTGTCTTGTAGGAACAGATCAGTGACGGGACAAACTTCAGAACATTTCATTCACTGATATCTTCGTCGACCCCACGACCGACAGAATATACCACACAGAAGTCCGTCCAAAAGACAAAGCCCGCTGTGTGATCGTAGACACGCTCGCAGGGCAGGATATCATACCATCTCCGTACAGCGCGCGTACGGGCGTTCAGGAATACGGTGGAGCTGCAGCGATCGCGTATGGTGGTATCATCTACTTTTCCAACATCACCGACAACCGTGTATACTCGATCAAGGCGACGACGAAGGCGCCCGAGCCGGTTACACCGGGTGAGTGCATTCTCGTCCATCTATTCTCACGAGCACTTCTGACCTGTCGAACTTAGAAAACCCCAAGTATAGATATGCCAACTTTGCCGTCCACCCGGCCCGTCACAATCTTGTCGTATCGGTCCTCGAAGATCATACCGTTGACACGCCCCAAACAATCGTCACGACGCTTGTTGTGATCAACACGAGCCTTAAGGCCGTTTTCCCCCTCGTCGTCGGCGCCGATTTCTATGCGACACCCGTGTTCAATCCGTCAGGCACCAAGATCGCTTGGCAGGAGTGGTACCACCCTGACATGCCCTGGGAAGGCTCGCTGATCTACGTTGCCGATGTACTGGTTCAGGAGGACACTCTCGTGGTCTTTAACAAGACACGCGTTGCCGGCGAGCAACTCACCAAGTCGGTCAACTACCCTACATGGGCGTCTGACACCACGTTGGTGTTCACCTCAGACGAACTGAATGGCTTTCAAAACCCGTTCATCTACTCCACCCTGACGGGCTCTTCTCGACTCGCCATTCCGGAATCTATCCAGGAGGACTTTGGTTCGCCTGCCTGGACTCTCGGAAATTTCCCCTACGCAATCCTCGACGATCCAAGAGGTGGGGATGGCAAGTTTGCCGTGTTCTCTGCGTTCCGCGATGGGAAGAATGTCTTGTACATTGTCAGCCTGTCCGACGACAAGCAGATTGTGGAGATTCGAGATCTCCCCTTTTCCGTAGTCAACCGCGTCAACCCACGAGGGGGTAAGTCAATCGTCTTCAATGCGAGGAAGACCGATGCCCCAGGCGGAGTGTTCTTGTGCACGTTTTCCGGGGCGTCGTTCGCGCCATCATACCAGGTCATCAAGTCGAGCGCGCTACAGACGGAGACGGGGAACGAGGAGTACATCTCTCCTCCTCGGCCGATCACGCTGTACAGGGATGGAAAACCCCTGTACGTGGTGTATTATGCACCAAAGAACCCCAAGTATTCGGGGTCAAGCATTTCCGGAGAAAAGCCTCCATGCATTGTCTACGTCCACGGCGGACCAACCGGTATAGAACTACAAGTCCTCAGCTGTGAAAAGCTATACTACACGAGCCGCGGCTATGCGTGGTAAGTACGACACGACAGACCGGATATGCTCGTGGAACCTGATAGACCGTTTCAAAAGGTTGGACGTGAATTACGGAGGCTCGTCAGGTTATGGTCGGGAGTACATGTAAGACTGGCGTTCGTTCACCCGAAGAAAGACGCTTATATCCTGTTTCAGATCCCGCCTGGCTGGAAACTGGGGCATCGTAGACGTCCAAGACTGCCAAGACGCTCCCAAGCTATTGGCAACCGCTCCTTATTCGCTCATCGATGGCACTCGCGTCGCCATCCGAGGTGGGTCTGCGGGGGGCTTCACAACCTTGGCGGCGGTCTCGATCGCGTCCGACCCTGGATTCTTCAAAGCCGCCACCTCGTCCTTTGGTATCTCCGACCTTGTCTCGTTCGCACAGTTCACGCACAAATACGAGCTGAGGTACGCGGATAAGCTGTTGGGCGGGACGGCACAGGAAGTCCCGGAGGCGTATGCGGCGCGCAGTGCGGTAAATTATGCGGGCAGGATTGTGACTCCGCTTCTGGTGCGCATCTTTTCTTTCCCTCTTTTCATTTGTTTGTGTGACGATTAGTACTGGCTGGTTGCAGGTGCTTCAAGGATCGGAAGACAAGATCGTACTTCCGGAGCAGGCCGAGAAGGTTGTGAATACGATCATCTCGCTCGGCGGTGGGGATAGGGTGCAGTATCGGCTTTTCGAGGGCGAGGGTCATGGTTGGCAACGTGCCGAGTCGATCAAGGAGGCGATCGTGCTCGAGCACGAGTGGTATGCCCGGCACCTGCTCTGACGGGTCAAAATGCGACGCGTCGGTCTCTAGTAGCGAAACATTCTGATAGGGTAAGATGTACGATACTCGTGCATGCTAGGTTTTCAGAATCATGCAAGTGTGGATGCAGACTGAGTAGTCTGGTGCCATCAACAGAGTCTCCGAGGCCGGCCAGTGGGTTGCCTGCCCAGTGAAGAACCCTTGAATTTCTATCCTTTTTTTCGCTTGAATGATTGGAGCTGTGCGGCGCGTTAGTGCAACCGTGCCGTGAACCGTGACGCCACTCCTGGTGCGCACCCTCTTCCTCTCTTGGTATTGGCGAGTTCTCGGGTCATAGGCGCTTTGATGTTCGGAAGGTAGGATCTGATGATGATGGTGAATGCTGCGATCGTGGGAATCTTTGGTTCGGTTGTTGGTGTCACGACGCTTTGACTCAACCTCCACCAACTTCTTACGGACTCATCTAGATCATCCTATTCAGCTCTTGTGGCTAGACTCAAGGCCTGAAGAATAGATAGGATGCCCTCGCGAAGAAGCGTATTGGCCTGCATGAATATGTATCGACCGACAATTACAAGCAGAATCCAGATCCAAAGCTGTGGCTCAAAGATACCGAATTTAATTTTGAGAGAGTTGCTTTGACACCACGTGCAAATCTTTCGCAACGCTTTGGCTACTCTATATGGTGCGTGCCTCTCGCTTTGCGCTCATATTAAACAGTACAAAGACGTTCACAGTCAAAAGCGGGTCCACATCATGTCCACATCGTCCAACAATTGGGAGCTCGAGGGATTTAAGGACGGCTGGATGGAACGATTTCTTCACCCACTTCAGAGAATCTGGTTATTCTCGATACCTCGCTGCCCACATTCATGATCTCCCCCAGGGTTATCCATAAATCATGAGCGAGGTTTTTTCCAGTCCACTCCTTCGAAGAAGTTGGAACTAACAAATGTATTGTAGGCTTACTCCTGCACATTCGCCGATTGTGGCATGGTCTTTTCGAAAGAGTATGAATTGAAAAAGCACATGGTCGCTCACGAAGACCCAGATCGGTACGTGGGGACCTCCTGGTGATCGTGAAAAGGGTCGAAATTGATTCTTGTCAACAGTGTCTTCTATTGCCCTGATTGTGATTTTATCACTCTTCAAAAAAAGAATCTTCATATCCATCGATCAGCACAGTAAGTCTACTCTTTACAAAGACCAACACCGAGGTGTTTACTTCTTTCTTCTCTAGCACCGGCGATAAGACTCACCACTGTCCTGAGATGGTCTACCTTGATGGTTCTCCCGAGTCGCCACCCTGTATAGAACGTTGTGAGTACAGAACGAATGACCCCGCAGCCTTGACGAAGCACCGGAAGAAAGTTCACGGGTATATACCACCAATAAGCCGAAGTCAACCCGCAAAGGTTGCTCTACGCAAACGTCACCAAAAGAAAGACGGAAAAGTTTCGCACCCTCGCCCTCCTAAGGGTCCTTTATGCCGAAAACCATCTCGTGTCGTCCGCCAGGCCCATAATGCGACTAGTGGTGCTGGGAATACGTCAACTTCTTCAGAATCATCCAAGGTCTCCTCCCTCTTTGCCTGTCCGGAACACATGCACTCGATAGGCTCGGATACCTCTGACGTGTCTGGACACGATTCAGCTCCCTTTGCTCGGAAAGAAGTCTCGTATGAACAACCGACGAATGCGACTTGCTCTAAGGTGTCCGGCCACGATTCGTCATCCTTTCTTTGGCAGGGAGGCTTCGACGCGTATGGACGACCGGTGAAGCAAGATTTCCCTTTCATGTCTGGATTCGATCCTTCCGCTCTCGGCGATGCAACATCTATGTCCCCCCACCCAAAAACGGAACAGCACAGCTTTAACGACCCTTTGTTGCATTCCCAATGGATGTATGGCTGTAGCACATTCGACCAGCCTACGCAGGCGGTCCCCCCTCCAATTCCGACTGGTCTTCTCATGCCAATTGATCAGGCGGAATATCTGTTCCCCAAATGGATAGCAGACACCGGCTTCGGAGGCTGGGATCAGTCCGTGTTGGGTCCTCCCGACCAGCTTTACACGTCTCATGCTTGAGTAGTAGTCACGTATCGTAATAATATTAATAGATAGATTCAGGTTATAATTTTGGCCTCTCCTTGTGATAAGATGTACTTTGATAATAGACCGGATTATAAGCTTGTGCCACAACCCTTACAGTAAGCTCGAACAAAGCGATTGTCCGGTTCACGACGATGCTCGCCGGTTGTCGGACCGAGAAAGGGGCGTCTCGGGAAAACTTGAAGCAGATTATGATTGGAATTGATGGCCTGGCATAGCCTAAGGAGAGTACTGCATCACTAGCTAGTATATCTATGTCCCGGGCGAGGGTGGGCCGGACTCCACACGGATGCCTCACGTGTCGCCGTGTGGGTGTACGTGCAATGGAGGAAAGAATGCTGGTGGGAGGAGTCCTCTTTGCCAGAGAAGGAAATACGCGTCACCAGACCTATATACCGTGTCTCTCGGGACTTATTCTCGGCCAAGTACTCGAATATGTCATGTACATAGCACTTGAAAGGATGCTGTTTGCGCCGTACATAAAAATGAGATTCCATGGCCCTCTCAATTGCCGACACGAACCCCCGAATCATCGCCCTCGACTCCTTCCTCCCGACCTCGTCGCAAAAAGAGTCGTGATTCCATTTTTTTTCCCTCGAAAAAAAAACAACTCACTGTTAGACATGATCACGTCTGCTGCCCTCCTCTCCTGTCTGGCCCTCGTCACCTCCGCAGCCGCGGTTGGTGTCGCGCCAGGACAGATTAAAACGTTTGTCACCTTTGGTGATTCGTACACCGACAGTTCGTACTATCCCACCGCAGACGGTGGGTACCAGTGGCCGACCTGGGCTGCCGGATACGGTCCCTTCAACCTCTACGGTGAGTCTAGAGGGTCACTGCAGCAGCACGCACCATGGACTGGTTTACTCACACATGAGTTCGCAAGGATTCGCTCGGTCCGGCGCGGCCTGCTCCAATTACCTTACCAATCGTCCCTTTCCACCCATCATAGAGTGGCAGATCCCAGCATACCTAAACGAGACGTCCAACGGTACGCTCGCACTCAATCCGCAAGAGACAATCTATACGATCTGGATCGGGACCAACGATCTCGGCGTCGACGAACTCTTGACAGGAAGCGTCGCACCAGACGTCTCGATCGTGCCCGTCAGACAGTGTGCCATCGACGTCCTGACAATGCTCTACGAGAGCGGGGCACGCAACTTTATCATGCAAAACGTACGTTTCGGGGTCATTTCCTGTTTTCAGAAACGTAAAGAGGACTCACCCAAAAACAGATCATACCGCTTGACCTGACGATCCTGTATTCCAACTCTTCGTATCCCAACAAGTATTGGACTGCGCAGCGCAATTCGACCGAATGGAACGTGTACATGCGGGAGCTTGCTCGCGCGGGCAACCGGATCACCGATCTGCAGCTCCAAGCACTCGCGCCTACCTTGCAGGATGCACACATCGGTGAGTCCCGTTCTGCCTGTTCCGTCCTTGCGCTCACTTGAATCCAGCCTCATTCGATTCGTACGGGCTCTTTTCCGATATCTATAGTAACCCGGGGAATTACCTCAACGGTACCGCCCCATTCAACGTCACGAGCTGCATCGATTCGTGCGTGTTCGAGCTCAATGAGAGCACGTACGCGACCGGCAATTGCACCGTCGCCGAGGGGACCGCACAAGACAGTTTCATGTGGTACGTCGGCTTTTCCAGAAGGGGTAGGGTACGCTCGTTCTCATGCGTTCTTTTGCGACAGGTACGACGAGCTCCACTTTTCCCAGCAGACAGCGAGGGTAGTCGCACGCGAGATGACTGCGGTGATGAGCGGCGAGTCTAGTGCATGGGCGACTTGGTTGAGTTGAGCGGTCTTGTGAAGAATCGTTAGAGGATCATGACTACAGGACCACCGTGTATTCAGATACTTGAGCGGTGGGACATAAAGCTTTGATCTTCTTTTTCGTCGAGATGAAGCGCTAGAATCTTCCAGGATGGTTTATCGTCTACCATCGATCCACTCACTCGACCTACATACACGTCATTGCAGGAGAAACGATACCCATGCGACTTAGCGGATATGACCTGTTGGTCGTAGTTATGTTCACCAGATTGTTTCCGGCCATCCCAGCATCCGAATCGCAAGTGAGATTGTCGCAAAGGAAGAAAAACGTACAACATTCCCAATGGTCCCATGTCCTGCCAGCGGTTTAAATCATGACGTACGACACGCGCCGTCCTCGCACACAGCCATTCATAGACCCCAACACCCTTCCGACGTAAACGCAGCGTCCGTCCTCGCCAGTTTATATTGACGTCTCGCATACGCACATGTACGTTTTAGTCCGCCTCGAATGTCCCACCTCAAAATAGTTCGGCGAGATCTGCAAACGGATCTTTGGCTTGGTTTGTGCTCGGTTGCGTCTGCGTCCGTTGTCCGGCCGCGGCACCCGTCGTCTGGCTATGGAATCCTCCTGCGCCTGTCGGCATCGCAGGTCCTGAAGTCAGCGTGGCCGTAGCCAATGACGAGGTTCGCAGGCCCATAAACTGGTTCTGAATTTTTGGCTGCATCGTGCTCGCAAACTGCGTCGATCCGATGGCGGGGACAGTCTGAGTCGGCACTGTAGACGATGGCTGCGCGATCGAGGACATGGATGATGGAAAGGACGCCCCTGCGCCGAAATACATGGGTGGGGACGTCGTTCGTCCCGAGGCGCTGTTTGGCGGTGTAGGCGTGCCGGGGAGCATGATCGATCCGAACTGCGGTTGTGACTGCGCCGTCGTCGGGAGCGGGGATGAAATCGTGGACGGTCGCGTCGCATTATTGACGGGAGGAGGCTGTTGTTGAGAGAACAGGTTCATCAGATCGTCCACAGGATTCGTACTTGCACTTGTAGCGTCTCTGGACCCGTCGTCGAGATCAATCAGCGACGACCCGTTGTTATCGGCGCCGGAGCCGGATGCAATTGATGTCGGGATCGATGCTACCGCCGCAAAGTCGCCTTTCTGGAACGCCTCGAACCGTGCCAGCGCTGTATTGATTTGATCGTTGGCTTCCAAGAAGGCATCTATGGAAGGTCAACAACAGTGAAGGGGAGCTGCTGCGGACTCTACTTACTCAAAGACTCGGGGTCGTCTGCTTCTGCGTCGGATACCCATTTCTGCAGCTTCGGACGGGCACCCTTTAGGACTGCTGCCACTTGATCATACGCGTCCCCCATTGCCCATCGCTCGCCTCTTTCCCCATCCACGTTATCCAGCATCTCGTTCAGGAGTATTACTTTGCTTTGCAATTTCGCGAGCTCCCCCATTGACAGACTCCGATAGTCTGGTTTCGCATCGGGATTCGCCCCCGCGAGAGTCTTCATGAGTTCCTGCGCCGCAGCAAGGTCGCGTGGCGTTCCTCGTCGGATGAGTTCCTGTAGTTTGGCAGATTGGGCTTCCCTGTCCTCGTTCTCGAGTTCTTCTGGTGTCTTTATATTCTACAGAAACAAGTGAGCGCCCGCGAGCGTATGCGAAAGAAAGGACCGAATGGCCCCACACCCACCATAGTGTTCTCCGTAGCGTTCCCCCGCCTGGTAGGTTCTCTGAACCGATACCCCTTGAACGACAACAGGCGATGCATGTCCCTGATGTTTCCGAGATCTTCCTTCCACCTCGAGTCGGCACAGATTCCCTCCTTCCATCCATGAATGAGATCCAATATGCGTGACATGACGGGGTTGGGAAATGGTGGTGGACGTTCGGGGAAGCGACGGACGAGCTCGTTCAGAAACTCCTTGGTCGCGATTTGGAGGTGCAGCGGGTATCCGCATGCGTGGACGAGCGAGTCGAGGAGCGAGAGGGCGAGGATGGCAATCTGGGGATTCCTGTGATTCGATAGTCGTGCAATGAGCATGACGGCCTCACGGGGCCTTGTGCAGCGTCGTCAGCGCTGGTACGTTAACATGATATGCGAGTCCGTAAACTCACGTATTAGCCTTCTTTGCATTTATAAAGTCTGCGACTTCGAGATGGTGTGCAAAGTTTGGTACTGAAAGAGAAGGATCGCAGGCATTTGTGATCAAGACATCCAGTCTCGAGACTTTGAACCAGCTGGGCGTCGTTTGGGAGAGCATTGTGTTGAGCTTTCGTGGGAACCCGATCGGATCGAGTAGTTGGTGACTTTCTATTACGCTTTGACACTACGTCCACCCGGCCAAGGCTAAGAATGTGGTCCACACCACCCAACAATCAGCTTGCGAGGGGTATAAGTACAGCAGTCTGGGTGGCTCTCCCATCACACACATTCTTTACCATCAACGAGAGTCTGGTCACTCTCTATTACATACATACTAAATAACCTCCTACGTAGAACCATGGTCGACGTACGTGTTGCACATTCCTCTCGTCAATATCCGCACTGACTGATTTGCTCCAGGTCCTTCCATGCACATTTCCCGATTGTAACATGGTCTTCACAAAAGCCTACGAGCTAAAGAAGCACAAGGCAACCCATGAGAAGCCGGAAAGGTACGTGCGATAACCTTGGCGATGCGATCACCATCAAACTTTACGATCATCCATAGCGTCTTCCATTGTTCTGAATGTGACTTTATCACTCTTTCAAAGAAGAGCCTTGTGATCCACTTTGCGAAACAGTGAGTCTATCCTCATCGCAACATTCTTCTCATATTAACAGTAGTGTTCCTCCAGTACCGGCGAGAAGATGTACCAGTGCCCCGACATGATTAGCTATCCTGGCCCGCCCGCTCGAGAAGAACGATGCGATTACAGAACAAACGATCCTTCATCCCTCACGAGGCACCGGCAGAAGATCCACGGATACGTCCCCAGCCGCAATCGGTCCACAAATCATACCTCTGGAGGTCCCCTTCAAAAAGTGGACGACAATGTCACTTGCCGCCCTCAGCGTCCCCGCCGTCCCAGCTTCACTTCACGTCGCATTCATTCCCGCGGACTTCCCAAGGCTGGCAGCGCCCTTGCCTATACGTCCAATGCCGCCGAGTTGCAGAGTGTAGACCGAGACAGGATGGTCGTCGATTATTACGACCCGACTCTGGCGGACGCAGACGCAGAAATGGGATTGGATTCCCGTTACGACCCTTCGTTGCGTTCTGACTGGATGGCAGAGTATGAGAACAGCTACAGCACCTTCGACGCGACAGGACTCAAGTATCACCCGGAACCTGCACGTACGGACCCTTCGCTTACTCAAGCCCGTCGTGACATGCAGACTGGTCGGGAGGGATGTCTGTGTCCCGAATGGATGGTCGAAGCTGGCGTCTGGGATCAATCCGCGTTAGAGCGTCCTAGGGAGTGCTACAGGCTCGATGCTTGAGCTGGTCATCCTGCATCCGTTCTCTTTCTGGTTTAATATTCTTTAATATTTAATCCCTAACCACGATCCTTTTATCATTTTCCCCTTTCCGTACCATTTGTTATTTTGTACGTCGTCACGCACCTCCGCTGTATCACAAGCCAAATGTATCCCCTCTGGAACGAATAAACAATCAAAATTCTCATCAACGACTCGTACCCACACGTAACTTCGAGTGAGAGTGTCCATGAGGTTTCGTATGCAAGTCGTGACTCGTGATGAGAACGAAGGGCGTTCGGTCGATCGCATCGCCTCGATCGAAGATACTACCATTAGTAATTCGCGAAACAAGTACTGTTAACAGGCTTAGTACCTCAAAGTGTAGAAAGGAGAACTTCGGGCGCATCCATGATACGAGTGGAGAACATAATGTTTTTTTTTCCTATTGACATAGAGATGCATACTACATATGACCGTCACAACATATACTCCTGAGATCTACTTACCTATAATGAAAATGCTTGGTATACAGATGATGAGTCAATCCAATGCAGAATAACAAAAAAGAAAAAGAGAGAGAGAAATGAGACGTTTAAGTAATTGATATAACAGTAACTTCAAGTCTTCCGAGCGCCGTGTTCCAGGTGAGGCACAAGACAAGGATCATTCATCCAAGACACTCTTGTCCCATCCTTCGATACCCGCATTGACCATCTCCGAGTCGGGACAAAGACATCCCTCGTAGTTGAATATTTCATCTTCGAGAAGCTCTGTCTCCAGGAACGACGTCGGGGTGGGTAACATATATTCGTTTAGATCGCTTGTGCCGTCGTCGACATTGAGCACCTCTTGAGGTACGGGTGGGACGCAACTGGAAGGTGGCGCCGGGAGAGTAACCTCATCATCGCGACTGGCATAGCCGTCATCCGGAGTGTCCAATGCGTCCACATCGATCGGTTCATCTGCGAAGGTGCTAGCGTGTCTATTGTCCGTTAATCCATCGTCGTGAGGGGTAACCGGTTCGGCACAGGCGTTTTGGTCGCAAGGTACTGGTTCGGCGGAGGGCGAAAGTGAGGGGTCCATGCATGATTCCGGCGAAAGGGAAGAGTCTTCCGTGAGGCATGGCGTGACTGAAGTCGAACGGGTCGACTCGGTCCTGGCCGCGCCTGCCAACAAAGAACTGCGAAGCGATTCGAGGTATGTCTGAGTCGAATGAATCCTTGTGGCACGACTGAAGAATGGATTGCGAATCGACGCCGTGGCGTGGTTGTGGGGTAATGGGAGGGGAGCAGGAACACCATAACGACCAAAGGAATTGTGCTGCGAAGAGAGATCCGGCATTACATTCGCCGATCCGGATCCCTGCGCAAGAGTAACTGCGCGATTATTGGATGCCAAGCCACGAACAGGGAGTGCCAGTGTGGAGTGCGAAAACGCGTTGGATGTAGCAGGGGCATTGTATGAACTCGCAGACTGTGAATTGTTGTTGAAGGACACGACAGGACCCCAACCAGTAGCAATTGTGGGTGGCGGATAGGCTGCGACGTTGCTCGTAGGGACTCTATTGTTCGTGCTGTACTGGAGCACGGGCGATGACATACTAGGCACTGCAGAGGCAAGACTGTTCTGCGATACAGCCAGAGAGCTCGTACCAGCCGAGTTCCCTGTGAGATTGTACGATTCGTGGTTCCATCCCTGGCCATGATAAGTACCAGGTGCTGAAGGGTGGTTGTTTGGAAACGGATGTTCTGTCGATGGAGGTGCCAGAGATGTGGCACCAGATACATGCGTAGCAGTTGAGCTCGTTGAAGGAGCAGCGGGGGACGTATGTTCGTCCGATACTCCCGCCTGAGTATCCACCTGTGAGCGGACGGCTCTAGGCTTCCGTTTTCCTTTATGACCTGATCCAGTGATTTGATGTTTGACTTTGCGGTGTCTGCAGAGAAGAGAGGCACCATTGGAAGTGAAATCGCAAGGTTTGCCGTCGACGATTTGATCACATTTGTGCGGTCGTGAATTGGCGCTGGATAGGACGGAGGCGAGGAGGTAAGTATATTGTCGCATAGCGGAAACATTATGGTGGTCTTACTGCTTGTTTTTGTGCTCCTGGAGATTCCTCCAAACTAGAGTTTCGAAGTCACATTCATCGCAATGTTTCAACCTATCGATGACCGTAAATTGTGGCACTCGTCGTGGACAGCAACATTCTGACGTACTTTCCAGGGTTCGTATGTCCAACTATGTGCTTCTTAAGGTCTGATTGCTTCGTACAGACGAAACCGCAGCCAGGCAAGTCACAAGAGAAAGTCTAGAGTGAAGCGGTCAATCAGAGTTCAGATGAGGCTAATCAGAGAACGTACTTTGGCCATGATTCTCAGATGGCAGAGTGGGTGGTGGTGGTGGTGGGAGAGGCGAAGAAAGTGGAAAGCTCAAGCACTCCTACCTCCCAGATTTTATCTTCATCTACGCGTGCCGGCATCTAGCGCTCAAAGCAGACGGTGGTAAATTTCGAATCCCGCGTCCCTAGTATCACGCTTTACCAAGTTACAATGGGAGGGGGACGTATCACATCCAGACTGTGGAGATGCCGACCAAGCGCTCGCGGAAGTATCCAGACAGATGTTCACATTTGGACTTGATAGACAGGTGTGGTGAGAAAAAATTGATGTGAACATGCACCCACGAAAGTGAAGTGAAGGCAATTGTTCGCTTTGACTTCGGCCTTGGCCGCTGCAGCAAGTTGTTGAACTTGTTGGTCCCGACTCGCCCGGGGATCCACTGACTGTTAATCTCAAAAGGTGCTGTGTGGCGGTGCATCACGTCACGCCACGCGGTTCGAACAATCAGCTCTTCCGTGCCGGCCTTCCGGACCACCAGGGCACCGAACCACCAGGGCCCGCAACCACAGTTAGCCGGAGGCACATTGCGGAAACCTATACTCAGCGGAGTTCTCCGCGCGACCGTCTTCGAGATTTCCAGCTATCGTCGGGTCAGTCTCAAGCCTGAGCCCCAGTGAGAAATGACTAGTGGGTGGGAAATCGTGGCACAGCCATGGAGATGCACTAAATAGATGCGAGTTTGTATGCATAGTAAATGGCAGAATCAATAGACAATTTGCCTACCCGTGTGACCTGAGATAGACGCACGTAACTGTCGTGTTCTCCAGTGATCTCCAGAGGATTCTGGTAGGCCTGTCGGGCATACCTGAGTACATCCATACCGACTCCTGTATACTCCATCACTTTCCATAGATCTACTTCTCCCCTATGCCTGCATACTTACATCCATGCCATTCACAGACTGATATCTAGGTTTTCTACTTGTATTGCATCTACCCATCTACCTAGTTCCATACACCACCTACTCGTATCCTGTCTCATCTACTCGCTGTACCCTCTACTCACTTCTACTCCCTCGTATCCGTCTTCTACCCCGCTCCCTTCTCGTATCCCAATCTCGTTCCTAGTATAGGATGCCTTTCGCAAGCGTGTTGATAGCATCGGTGGTATACGCAACCCATCTGACTCCGAGACCTAGAACATCCATAGGCCATGCATTTGGAGAATCCCGTAGGCGACGGCGACGGCGCCAATATGCATCACGACAGGCGATCCATGCATACTGGGGTAATGGCCCATGAGTTTCCCCGTCTACAGTAAAGAACATAGCTCTACTCGTGAGTCGTTAGAACCTGCATGGGAGAGCCTGAGAGGCATGACGAAAGAGAGCCTTCTTGCGAAGCACACTCATCCACGCACCTTCACACACAAGACAGTCTGCCGTAGCCATTTATACAAGTCAACTCCCTTTCCACTCCCTTCATCTGTCAGATATCGATTACGTTCGAGGATCAGGTTATCTTCGCAACTCGATCCATCGACTCGTATGAGTCCGTTCTTGATCCTGCCGACGATGGTCACAGCAAGGCGCATCTGATGCCACTGGCGGTGTCGGGTTTATTTCTGGAAAATGACCACGCGGTTGTCATCTCCGAGCAGCATCGCTTCATCCGAGTCAGAGACACCCGCGTCCAAGTTCGACCTTACCAGGTGGTTGCATCACTTTGATCAGGTTATCTAGAGGCTTAACATATCGATTCGGTGTAAGTTGCATGACACCGATTGGGTCTGTTCGAATTGAAGTAAACCTTGCGGTCATTGGGGAATCGATTTCCGCCAAGTAACTTATACTCATGACATTTGACTTACAGGCGCACCTGAATCTAATGCTATGCTCTTCCGTGTACACCCGAGCGAAAACGGACTGTTGAGGATGTATGCGCCATTATCAACGTCGTTCATTATGTACGCGTTGAAGTGAGGGAGGTAGGCAGACGTTCAAATGCACTTACATTGCACAAGACTTATCAGCGTCACACCGCATTTAGTTTTAACTTTGCTTCCCGTGCCTGGTGGCAATGCATCATGCAAAGTACATACAGCACATGTGCACCGAACATGAGGCACAAGCTTAGTTGCGGCGCTGTACCCACGTGGTTCCTGTGCAGACGGTCTCCAGGCTGTTCCACTCCATCACCCCTCCGAGTCCCACAGAATAGTATCCAATCATTGCCAATGTCTTCTTCATCATTCAGGTGAGTCTCACATTGTTAGGTTCTAGGCCACTCGCCAATACAACCGATCCTTTTTACCTAGGTCCCTTGTCAAAGGCCGTCCGCTGGTCGACCTGACAGATCGAATTGAACGGGATTCTGCCGTTCGGTTAACTGGTGGCGCATTCAGTGACGTATACAAATGCAGGACCGGGTCTTCGCCCTCGGTGCTTTGCTTTTCTCTTTCTGGCCAATTCTATGCTCATCTCTTCTAGGTCGCCGTGAAGGTTTTCAGGTATTTTGAGTCTGAAGATGCAGAAGAGAACCAGAGGCGACTGAATCACACGAACAACCAGATCGAGTCGATTCGATGTACATTAATAATTTCTTCGTTTGTTAATACTTGCTAGCAGATCCGTCGCGAACTCGGTCTTTTGAGAAGACTCGAGCATCCTAATCTTGTTCCACTGCTCGGTGTGACGACTATCTTTGGACCAATGCTCGGGGTGGTGTTTCCTTGGATGTCACACGGCACCTTGCACTCTTTTCTCGAGAACAAGACCTTCACACTAGTCGAGAGACTGCAGCTGGTTAGTCATGATCCCCTCTTTCGACCCCACGATACTGAAGAAGATGTGCAGGTGCATGGCATCGGATCTGGCCTGGAATACCGTGCGTCTTCTTAAATCGCGCTGTGATCCCACTATTTTTCTTATCGGACTGATGTCGTAGTTCATTCAAACGACGTGTTCCACGGAGACATGCATAGTGTACGTCCATAATCACAGCTTTAGTTTGAAGTTTTCTCACATCTTACCAGGGAAATGTCCTCATCGACGAGGATCAAATACCGCGAATCAGCGATTTCGGATTGGCATGCACGATCGAGAAATTGCAGCCTGGACTGACATACTTGCAACGATTGTCGAACTCGAACAAACCAGGAGCGGTGAAATGGGCAGCACCCGAGCGGCTCGATGGATGCAAACCACACCCGTCGGGGGACATTTATTCGTTTGGGTGCATCATGTTCGAGGTAATGTGACGTTTCCTGGTGTCCTAACAGCTACCAGACCAAGTTCTCGAGCAGGTGTTATCCGGCGAGGTGCCATGGAAGGAAAAGACGGACTGCAAGGTGATCGCTCTGAAGCTGATGAGACATGAATTGCCCTCTCGTCCGGAGCGTGGTACAATTCGAAACGAGCATTGGAAACTGATGGTGCGGTGCTGGTCAGCGCGCCCACAGCAACGCCCCAGGGCAGGCGAGGTCGTAGTAGCGGTACACACTTTTTCTCACAGAAGCAGGACGTTGACTGGCGTGATCGGGATATCCCCGAATTTCAAATCCTTTTTTTTTTTTTTTGCTAAGTCACCGCCAGATCCAATCCTGATCTACGCTCGGTAGTCATTTCCGAGAATTTCAATTATGTAACGTTCATGTTATTATGACGATTTGAATGTATCACGTAATCGCGGACAACGCTCTCATATTCAACTCATCATGAAAGTTTCCCAGATTTTGCACGAAAGCCCTATGAGCGTTCCATTTCAGCTATTTCCGTCGGCGAGCTAAGATGTCCAACATTTCCATCAGGTCTGTCTCTGGCGCCTCGCGAAAATACTTTCAACATACTGCCGTCGTGTTGGCATTTCCGCCCGGTAGCATTGGTGTTCATTGGCGCTGGCGTTTGCACTTCCAACCGTTGGCGGGATGTTTTCGCGCAGCGTTCTCGTCTCATGGATGCCAATACCATTGAACTGGGTAGCCGGAACGTATAATCCTCAAAGTTCGACGTTCAACACGAGTTACCATTCATTGGCACGCCGATTTCCCCTCTCTCTGCTCTTGCGTGAGTGCTTTCCATTGCACATAGATTCCTCCATTCGGAGGACCTGTAGCAGGTTTATCCGTTTCCATCAGCATCTGCTGCAGGTGACACTGAAGTCTTGCAGGCTCGTATCGGTTTTTTCGATGTCTCCCGTCTGGGGAAACCGCCTGGTCGTTGGGAGAATGAAAACAGCGTTTCTGGAGCGGAGGATAG
Source organism: Leccinum boreale (assembly GCA_038092235.1). NCBI lineage: Eukaryota > Fungi > Basidiomycota > Agaricomycetes > Boletales > Boletaceae > Leccinum > Leccinum boreale. Next base: position 1,952 of record JBBPPX010000036.1, on the reverse strand, counting down.
GTGACCAGGTCTGCCAACTCATCATATTTGGCTCATCCTCGTCCTTGCCCTCCAAACGCACACAGCCCACACACCTTTGCCATCACCTGGCCACATCATGTGCCCTCGTCTGCGTCCTTCGCCCTCCCGACACGCATGTACATGACCTGCCCTTGCGCTCCTGCCTGCCCTCTTTCGCCCTCACCTGGCCATCTCGCCCGCTGCGCATGCACACGCATGGACGGATGCCCTCGCGTGCCCTCGCCCTCGGCTTGCCCTCTAAACCATTCGCATTCGCTTTGCCTGACGCGCACATATGCACTGGCACGCCCGTGCATGCCCTTGTCCTTTTCCTCGCCTCGCTCTCCCAACGCTCACGGCCCCACGCCCTCATTTTCGCCATCCCCACCCCGCCAAATGTGCATGGCCTGCATGCACCGTCATCGCAAGGACAGCGTGACACGACCACCGTGCACTCCCATTCGACGAGAGGGCACACCGGTTGCTGTACGTTGTCGGCCCGCCGCTTTGCCCGACGCGCGCACCCATCTCCCCTTGCCCTCCCCACCTTGCCCCTCTGGAGATGTCCGAGTCTGATCACCCTCGCTCGTCATCACCATGTCATCGCGACGCGCACGGACCACACTTCGCCGCAATGAGAATGACACTGGGAAAGGTTGGTGACGTGGGTTTTCCATACGTGCATGCGTCGTTGTGGCCTGGTGTCGGCGGCACTCAAAGTCCATGCCCATTGCTTTGTTCTCCCTCCCCTCCTTCCGTCGGATCCGAATGCCAGGCATTCGTAATCGTTTCAGGTTCGCGACGCCGACGAGACCAGAGTATCCACAGACCGTGCCTGGCTTGCTGCGTTCGACAGATCCCTGCCTTTTACTTTGCAGTAAGGTCCCGATGTGTTTGAACAAACGGCAGAAGCAGACTCACCGGATGCGACTAGCTATAATTCTGGTGGCACCGGCAACAGTGAATCAGTCGCTCCAGCTAGCATTGCGGGCGCATTCATGGTACCAATAGAGAATATACAAGACATAGAGACATGGATACTACATACGACACTACATATATCCGTGAAATCCACTGACCTATGAAAATACCTACCGCTACAGATGAGCCAATTCAATGCAGAATAAAAAATATGAAGGCCCTCCGGGCGCCCCTGGACCCCGGAAACACAGCAAAAAAAGGCCACTGACGATGGAAGGTTATCATAAGCATAATACTGAAAGTTCGCGACAGCATCTGGTGGCATTTTCCCTTTGCGAAAAGATGCCAGGCAAGACCGACAAACTGATCCGAGCCCCCCTTCGGGCAAGGTCTTGAAAGGCATTAGAATACAGCAAGGCATACTCAAATTCCGCAGCATTAGTATATGCCTGTGGATATAAATGCAACGGAATACGATCGTTACAGAGTAAGGACAAATCCACGGTCGTAAGATCTACACTCTCTATTTCGTGCTTCAAAAACCGTTGAGCGCACACCGCACAAGGCGCGAAGCTGTGGTTATCGACGCCCATACGGGACTGCCAATCGCGAATTAAGTCGTACTTGAATTGTTCGCTGGCGACGAACGGGAAGACATCCTCGTCAGCGACAGCCTCAGACTCTGAGTTATTGACGACATGGATCTGAGGCTGGGGTCTCGAAGCAGCAGGCGGCCGGCGAAACAAAAACGAGGTACTACAATCTTCTGCACAGTGATGACCACCAATCCAGGACTCCAGTGCCAACGAAGACGGAGGACCCGTTCCTCGGGGCATGCGATGACAGTCCGCAATGGTCTGCAAGACGTGTAAAGGCAGCTGCATGTGCGGCAAAAATATTCAAAGATAGTTCAACAACAATACAATCAACAGGAATCACCTGATTCTGGGCAAAAGGCGAAACGAATGTATGCGATTTCAAAAGAGGGAGCGATACCGTGCAACCAACATCACTGTTCAACACGGCATCAC
>JBBPPX010000035.1:0-146220 GCA_038092235.1 Leccinum boreale | reverse complement strand
TACCGCTTGGTTTGTGGATGTATTGCCTGGTGGATATTGGTTCCCTCTTGTCGGTTACTTGATCGAAGGCCTGTGTGGAAGTCAGTACCTTGTACGACCTTCATCGGAACGTAATATTCATCTTTGTACATAGGTATGCCGGCCAGGGTGGCAGTTTCTCACGCGTACATTGCAGATACAACTGAACCATCTACGAGGTCAGTTGTTTTCCGTCGGAGTTCTCAAGTCTGCATCTTGAAACTATGATTGTGCAGATCACGATTTTTTGCACTTCAGCTTGGTCTTATGTTTACAGGTGCAGCTGTTGGACCTTTGATCGGTGGTCTCCTCATTCGCTCGACTGGGGATATTCTGTCCGTCTTCTATTTCGCCGCCATCCTACAAGGCTTATATGTTGTTTTCATTCTGTGTATTCCTGAATCACTTACTTCGGCGAGAGCACGGGGTGCACAACTACGACGGTCACAGGAAAAAGTCAGCGAAGCCTCCAATGGTCGTGTTGTCGGTGTCTTGAAGAGCTTCACTAGGTTTCTCGTTCCGCTCGTCGTCTTATTGCCCGAATCATCCTCGGATGCGGATCCACTTAAACGAAATAGAAAAGACTGGAACCTTTTCTTCGTTGCCATAGCTTATGGACTTGTTATGAGCGCCACCATAGTGAGTGACACTGCCACGGTGCACCTTCATCAGAATGTTCATCTCAGCCAACACAGGGTTCCGTGCCTTACACATTCCAGTATGCTGCGGCACAATTCAACTGGACGCCAGAAGAAGTAAGCATTTGTATTCTGAATAGGATCGGTCATTTATCAATTAATGATATGAATCAGACAAGTTATTTTGTGTCTATCGTCGGTGCTACACGCGCCATCTCCTTGGCAATCATTTTACCCCGTAAGAATTTGCACTTGTACTGAGTGAGTTGTGCTTACGCGTTACCAAGTCATCATCAAGTATTTCAAGCCCTCCCCTATCCAGCTCCCTTCCAGGCCCAATGAACCTCTCGGAGGTTTTACTGGTTCTTCTCCAGCCCGCGATGACGGTTCATCCTCACTGAACTCGGCTCAGACCATGGCCTCGGATCAACATGTAGTTGTCTCTCACGCTGCTGCCTTTGATCTCGCATTGGCACGCATTTCTGTCGGGTTGGAAACAGTAGCTTTCCTGGGCATGGCTGTCGCCAGTACGGGTACATTATTTACGTTAGCAAGTGCAGCCACCTCGTTCGGCAGCGGATTCCATCCAACCGCACAGGCACTTGCTCTGGATATCTACACGGCTCGCCATCCACAAAGCCGTGGCGAAGTCGGAAAACTCTTTGGCGCGCTCAGTTTCATACAAGCTCTCGGGTGCGTGTTCTCGGTTCACTTTGCATGAGCTATGTAGCTAGTGACCCCAACTTTGGCTCATTCTGTTGTGTGATCGTCTTCTCACTTGTGGCTTGTGACAGGTCCCAGATCATTAGCCCAGCCTTCTATGGGTTCGTTTATTTCAATACGGTCGCGGTTTTCCCGCGAGCTATCTTGATCGTGTCCACGTGCACGGCATTGCTCGCTCTCGCGTTCGTTTTATTTGTGCGGATTCCCTCCAAGCCGGTCGGCGACCGTCTCGCATATGAACACGGAAACGAAGAAGGAAATCAAGAGGTGGAGGTGGAGACTCCTGATATTTTTAGAACGAGACTAGTGTCTGATTAGTAAATACTGTATGTCAGGAAGCGCACTTGCATACAAGTCATAAGCTTGATCTCGGATGAAGGCGCCCACTAACGAGCGCCAGTGAGGTTCTCCCATCCCTGTGCTTCAGTTCGTAGGAGAGTACGACGTATCTCAGTGATATCTCAGGGAGTCATCAACCTAGTAGCGGGACCGCCTTCCGCAAGCTCCTCTATGGAGATGTTGTCGAATTGCTCCTGTTCCTCCATCTCGGATGATCTGGTCGGCCCTGCCAAGCGCAGCACTAGCATTACAAAATACAACTTGCGGAGGGAATATTTGAGGGCTTGGGGTATATCGACCGTATGCGACTTTAAACTGGTTTCGTCTTTAGTGCATTTGCTGCGTATCGAGCTCACCATGGCCCCGGAAACGAGTGTGAGAAGAGATAAGATTATTGATTATCAAGATAATACCCGATCGGACTCGTGGCCGGATAATGTTCGCTTCGCAGAGTAATACGTACCGAGTCACAGCCTAGGCGCCGGGCATGTCCGAACCCCCGGGATTGCCGTACCGTACATTCAGGTCTCGACTTTCTTAGCTACTTACTTATACTTCATCGTATGTCCATGTGTCAGTCGAATGTAATGATTCATTCTTAGTCCATATCACGACTTCGATTTTTTGACGAGTCCATCACGATCAATCGATTACCGAGGCAGACTCTACCAATCTGCAGGAAACGGAAACCGATGGCCTCCAATTTATGACGTAATCGCCGTTTGCCACGATTTCATAATTTTCAAGGTTTAGAATTACGTGCCATTAGTGGCCTGCATGCAAGCTGGCTTGCTCGTCTCAGCATTCATTTATGTAAATTTTGTCTGTGGATGGGTAGGCCTTCTTCTGCTGCACCAGTCATGACCCCGTCCAGAGGCGCCGTGCTTGCAGACGGTCCTCTCCAACCAGACGACCACGACGTACAGTCTCACCCAACTCACGAACAGTCCCCACTCCTCAATTTCGAGCCGATTCCTTCTCCCACTGAGGAGGACGAGGATGAGGACGAAATTCACACTCGCCAAGTCTCATCATGGAACGGACTTCCCTGGTGGAAGAGGCCCTCACCATATTGGTTAGTGCCAGCCATCATGGCGCTTTTTAATTTGATCTGAACTCTACGCCTGTCCGTAAGGGTTCTCTTTGGATCCTTTGGTTCCATTGCACATTTTGCGTTACTTGCCCCCAAGGTAGCCATGTACACCGATCTTGCCTGCCGTGTTCACAGACCGGAATATGTTATGAATGATCTTCATTCATTTGCATCACCGCTGACACGCGAATCTGTGGCCGTCCGCACTGCTAATGTGCTCGTTCCACATATCTCTGGTGGCAATGAGACCACTGTCTCTATCTTCCTTCCAAACTCCACATACACCGTATCGTTTGATGATACCCGAACCCAAAGCAAATCTGATTCTCAGCAAAAGTGCGCCTCCGATCCAGTGGTACAAGCGGCCGTTGCAAGGCTTATCGCAGGTTCGCTTCGATTCACCTTGTCTGAGTCTGTCTCAACTCGCTTTTATAACTCGCTTTTAGTCTTTATGACTACCATGGGTATACTCACTTGCCTTACATCTGCCTGGTGGGGATCCGTAGGTGTACATGAAATCCTGATAGGCTCTTTGGCTAAGGATGTCTACCCAGCTGTCGGATCGCTCTGGACGGCGCGTTGTCCTGCTTATCTCAGTATTTGGTTTCCTCGCGATTGATATCATTCACGTCATCACCGCTTGGTTTGTGGATGTATTACCTGGTGGATATTGGTTCCCTCTTGTCGGCTACGTGATCGAAGGCATGTGTGGAAGTGAGTACATTGTGCGACCTTTATCGGAGCGTCGATTTATTGAATGGAATATTCATTTCTGTGCATAGGTTTGCCGGCCAGGTCGGCAGTTGCTCACGCATACGTTGCAGATACAACTGAACCATCTATGAGGTCAGTTGTTCTCCGAGTTGTTCTCACGTCTATATCTTGAAATTATGATCGTGCAGATCACGATATTTTTCACTTCAACTTGGTCTTTCGTTCGCAGGTGCAGCTATTGGACCTTTGCTCAGCGGTTTCCTCATTCGCTCGACTGGGGATATCATGTCCGTCTTCTATTTCGCCGCCATCCTACACGGCTTGAATTTTATCTTCTTCCTGTGTATTCCTGAATCACTTACTTCGACGAGAGCACGGGGTGCACAGCTACGACGGTCACAGGAAAAAGTCAGCGAAGCCTCTAATGGTCGTGTTGTCGGTGTCTTGAAGAGCTTCACTAGGTTTCTCGTTCCGCTCATCGTCTTACTGCCCAAATCATCATCGGATGCGGATCCACTTAAACGAAATAGAAAAGACTGGAACCTTTCCTTCGTCGCCATAGCTTATGGACTTAACATGAGCGTCGCGGTGAGTGGCACCGCCACGGTATATCTTCATCAGAATGTTTCATCTCAGCCGATATAGGCTTCCATGTCTTATAAATTCCAGTATGCTGCGGCACAATTCAACTGGACGCCAGAAGAAGTAAGCATCTGGATTCTGAATGGGATAACTTTTTCATGAACGATATGAACCAGACAAGCTATTTTCTGTCTATCGGTGGTGCTACACGTGCCATCTTCTTGGTAGTCATTTTACCCCGTAAGCATTTGCACTTGCACTGAGGGAGTTATGCTTAAGTGTTACCAAGTCATCATCAAGTATTTCAAGCCCTCCCCTATCCAGTTCCCTTCCAGGCCCAATGAACCTCTCCAAGGTTCTTCTGCATCCCGCGATGGTGGTTCATCCTCAAACTCGGCTCAGACCATGGCCTCGGACCATCATTCTACTGCCTTTGATCTCGCATTGGCACGCACTTCTGTCGGGTTGGAAACAGTAGCTTTCCTGTGCATGGCAATCGCCAGTACGGGGGCATTATTTACGTTGGCAAATGCAGTCACCTCGTTTGGCAGCGGATTCCATCCAATCGCATATGCACTTGCTATCGATATCTACACGAGTCGCCGTTCCCAAAGCCGTGGCGAAATCGGAAAACTCTTTGGCGCGCTCAGTATCGTACAAGCTCTTGGGTACGTGTTTTCGGTTCACTTTGCATGATCTATGTAGCTGGTCATGCGACGACCCTATCTTTGGCTCATTCGGTCGCGTGATCGTCTATCTGACTTGCAGCGTGCCACAGGTCCCAGATCGTTGGCTCAGCCTTCTATGGGTTCGTCTATATCAATACGGTCGCGGTTTTCCCGCAAGCTATCATGATAGTGTCCACGTGTACGACATTGCTCGCGTTTACGTTCGTTTTATTTGTGCGGATTCCCTCCAAGCCGGTCGGCGACCGTCTTGCATATGACCACACAAACGAAGAAGGAAATCAAGAGGTGGAGGCGGAGATTCTTGAGAATTTGGTTACCATGGAGGACTAGGATGCCCGAAGGCGATAAGGAAGGAATAACGGATATTTTGTTGGGCCGTGCCACGGAATTGTTACAATGTTGTCCTGTTTTGCTGCAGTCTCTCTTGAAGGTTCATGGCGGCCGTGTAAATGATGCCGACAGTAATATTGCCGACGGGCATAACTTGGCGTTGATGGGGCACATGGCTCCGAAGCGCCATCACGCTGAACATATGGCTAAATATATGGCCAAGTTGACTAACCAGGAAACACTAAAATGCTGAATACGATAATCACAAATAGGACAGTTCCACTTCAAGTGCAAACATGAGGTCTTGAGGCTTCTGGAGCGCAGCTTCATACACCATTTCCATTCGATGATCCCCACCACCAGCGCCCGATCCATTTCCAACCCACATAGACACACAAGAAATTGAAAATACCAATAACGGTAGAACCAGCACCGACAATGATGAGGAGCCACCAAGCATAACCGATGGTGCGATCCAACATGCGGCCCGTGTATCTCTTGATGGTTGCGAAAGGGTCGGGCGCCGGGGTGAATGTCGAGGGTAAGCAAAGGCGAGGAGGGGTCGACGGCTGTTCCGCCTCCGTCGGTGTTGATGATGATGAAGCAGCAGATATGTGGGGTGCCGGAAGGAGAAGAAGGGACACTACCGGTTTCTACCAACAAAGTCGCCGTGATAAGCGGTTCATCAGGATCTATCTAGTATTGGAACTTACATGATCTGACGTGACATACGATGGGATGGAAGTGTACAGGATGTTGACAATGTCGGATTTGTCTGGAGTAGTCGGAGAATCCGTGTACGTCGTGTACAGGATTCTATCTGTCCATGATGGCGTTCGTTTCGTGCTGAACAGTCTTAGCAAGACGCAACGACGCGTTGGGAGAATTCGCTTACTTGTATTTGTCGACTTGACCCAGCACGTATTTGTACGTGCACTTGAACGTCCAGAAAGGACCTTCTCGTAAACCGACGAACACTGTTCCGTTGCGGCGCTCGTTAATTAGTTGGTCGTACTCTTTCAGGGCTTCTCGCGTTTTTTCGTCAGTCAGCAGGGACAATGTTTCTTCCCCACGTGACGCCATTTGGAGCGGATACGACGGGGGTATCGCGACACGAAAATTGAGGTCGCCCAGGAAGAAGAGGTGAGATGTAGCATACATAGTTGTGAGAGTTTCATTAGGGAAGGAAGGCGATGCCGGGAAGAGAAGTGTCCGAACAATGTGGTGATAGTCTGCTATCCTATGTTTGAGATATGTTTCGTGGGCCGTGAGATGGGCACAGACGAAACTGCCGAAGGGTGGGTGAGCCGGAGGAGTGGGGTAGATGAACACACTGACGTGAAGACCTCGCCTGCTTCGGATCCACGGTCAGGGACGCGGAATCGTACGCCTACAGCACCCTTGTTGCCCATATATGCAGGTCCAGTGCCAGTCCACTGTGTCTGCACGTCGCATATACGGCGAGCAATTGTGTCATCCTTGGCATACACAAGCAGTGCGACACCGACGTTGACGACTTTCGCGACGAGGGAGTAGGACTCTTTGTTGGGAACATGCGCTTCTATTTGAGTGCGTATATGCGCGTCCCTTTCGTCGATGACCGCCTTTGAGCGTCCAGCGACTGACGTTGAGGGTCAGTCAGCCTCGTTCTCGTATACGAAATAGGAGACATACGACCGAGGTGCAGTGGAAGTAGTTCTTGGAAGCCAACGGCGATAATATCTGGTGCTCTTTGTTCCTTGGAGAGAAATGATGAAACCTGGAACGTGGGAGCAAGCCAGTCTACGAAATTCTGAGGAACGCCCGCTCCAGCCTGGAGGTTTGTATTGTAGGTGCCAATTTGCACGATGAGTTGCTCGTTTATATCACCCATTAGAGAGGCGCTGTCGCGAGAGCACGCCGAGTTTAAAATGGCAGCCTCAATGGTTGCAATTGACAGGGTACACTGCCGCAATACAGTTTGCGGCGCACTAGAGCGCGCCAAACGTGGAACGGACCTGCCAATAACTGTAACTAAATGTCTGCCACGACATTGACAATTCTCATTACACCGGCAAGTGTTTCTTTCAAGTTATCAATCGTGATCCGAATCCGCATTGATCTCGATTTGCACCAGTGAATGTCAATTCAGACGCTCATGAAACAAAATTCTCAAGGATACCTAGTTTCACAGGCAAAAATGACCTGAGCATGCGGACGTCGCCTCCTATGGTGCCTTGTTTTGAATCTATCACAGGATGGCAGCCTTAATGACGCATTTGCAGACACACCCTGTATTTGCTCGGTTCACCATGACCATGCTGACCCCGTTCCTTGGAATTACCCGTTTGGAAGTTCTTCCCCTGGGTGAACCGAACAGGCCTGGTAACCTCACGCGTATGTTGTTCTCACAATAATCACAGGACCCCGCCGGTAGCTATCCGCGTGGATTTATAGCACCTTATCGTTCAACCCTCAATAGGTTTGTACTAGCGCCCCGATACTTAAGCTAGCCCATCCGAACCGGTGACCACCTCACGGTACCTCGTACCCATTCTATGCCCATGGATAGCGATATCCAACCCGACCGTGATAGTCATCCCGGCCTAATACACAGGGTGCCAAGCATGAGCGACGAAAGGTCCTCCGAGAAGGATGGAAAGTCGTACTATCAAGAGAAAGACGTCGAGGCTGCACCTGACCTGTCTATCGGTGATGCTTCCGATGTCGTCCTCCAGAGCGAACGTGAAATCGCAACACACGTCATTTCCGTAGACGACGATCCGTCTCTCAATCCGTGGACGTTCCGCGCTTTCTTCCTTGGGCTTGGTCTGTCTGCTTTCGGTGGTTCGTTGGGTACGTTCATTCCCGTTTGTTCAGTTCTTCCGTTATTTATGCAACCAGCCGAAATTTATTATTTCAAGCCGGTAAGCTCGATCACGATTCTTGCGCTCATTTTATTCGGTTTAATTCGTCATTGCTAGCAAACTGTATTGGTATCTTTGATGTTTCTTGGCATCGTCTCCTACGTTCTCGGATTTGCAATGGAGACGTTCATACCTCGTCGTGGCCTATTCCGTTACTTGAATCCCGTAGGCTTCAATCATCCCCACATCACCTCTGTCTCACCTCTGTCTAGCATCCTTTCAACAAAAAGGAGAATGCGTTCATCATCATTATGGCCAGTGCAGCAGCAAACTCTGCCCTTGCGACGGAGGTCCTTGCCGTTCAGCGGCTGTATTACAACATCACACCTGACCCTGCAGCATCGATCTTCTTGTTATTTTCCAGTCAGCTCCTTGGATATGGGATTGGTGGCGTATTAAGATGTGAGCTTCTCTTGGACTATTAAACGGTATTTCCTCTGATGCAGCCAAAATAGCAACTTTACTCTATCCTTCAAAGATGCTTTATCCTGCAGTACTTCCGTTGATGTCAATGTTTGACACATTTTTCCAAGATGGTGTAAGTGCTCGTCGCAGACTCAAGGTATTCTACATCGTTTTTGGAGCGTAGGTTGCGTTTCGCTGGAGGGTTTCCACCGGCTAATTACCTCGGAATTTCTAGGATCTTCATATGGGAACTTTTCCCGGAATGGATATTTCCACTCCTCACAGGCCTCTCGATCTTTTGCCTCGCTCTTCCTAACAACGCGGCCGTCTCCACAGTGTTTGGTGGAAGTAATGGAAACGAGGGTCTCGGTCTTCTTTCCATTTGCTTCGACTGGCAGGTTAGTTTTTCCACCAAATTGACATCGCGGTAACTACTATCCCAATTTGTAGTACATCTCGGGTGGTTTCAATCCCATGGCAATTCCCTTGAAGGCCCAGGTAGGTTCAAGGCAGATTGTAACAAAGGAATGCGACTAAAAAGTCATCAGTTCTCAAGCTTCATTGGGTACTTGCTATGCATGTGGGTATACTAAGTTTGGGACTTCATCGTGCTTGTTTAATGTGCTCCTATTAGGGTGGTCTTTGTTGCCGTCTTTTACAACAACATCTGGCAATCTCAGACCTTCCCTTTCGTATGTCTGAGAATGGCTTATGCTGGACACTACACTGATTGTGATTTACAGCTCTCTCAACTGTTATTCTACGAGAACGGCACCGTGTACGACCAGACGTTGATCTTGAATGCAAATTACGAAGTGGACCCCACACTTCTAGCGGAGCAGGGATTGCCGTACTATGCCGGAACATGGGTCGTATATCTGCTCTCCACCAACTTGGGGTTGGCAGCTACCTTCACTCACTTGCTCCTTTGGAATCGCAATGACCTGAGCGGGGCGTGGAGTTGGATGTACCCCTCCAACCTTCGCAAGCAGTGGAAAGAGTTTAACTGGAGAAATGTGAACTGGAAGTTCTGGAAGGATGATGGAATGCGGGAGCAGCCCAGCGACGATGAGGATATTGACCCTCACTACGCTCAAATGCTCAAGGTAAGCCATTGGCCTTTTGTTGAATATCGGACATCATTCAATTTCTGCATTACAGTACCCTGACGCTCCAAATAGCTGGTACTATGCGACTTTCGTCGCATCGTTTGTGGTGGCTCTGATAGTTATCTATAAGAGCAATTCCACTCTGCCATGGTGGGGTTTCGTAATATCTGTGATGCTGGCAATCGTGTCCATTCTCTTCTTTGGAGCGTTGTACGCCATTACGGGCATTGGTCTCTCAATCCGTGAGTCTCCCGGTTCAACCAACCTCCCTGTATTCAGCTAATGTTATGCATAGAAACCCTCGTACAGATGATTGCAGGATACTTGCACCCGGGCAAGCCAATGGCCAACATGTACTTCGTTCTGTATAGTTACAGTACGTTCACTTCCGTGCGCAAACGAGGCATGACTACTAATTGACTCTGTTTTCAGACACCGTTTCACAGGCCAGTCTGTTACTGCGTGACCTCAAAATTGGCCAGTGTACGTCTTCCAGGAAATGCTGCGAATAGCGAGCGCTGATAAGCTCTGGCAGATGCCAAGCTCCCCCCTCGTGCCTCCTTCACCGCCCAGATAATCGGCACTCTCCTTGGAGCCGTCTTGAATTTCTGTACGCTACCTTACCACTCTGTCAGGCAGATCCTTACCAGTGCTTCTAGTCTTGATGAACTCTATCATCGACAGCCAGCGGGAGATTTTACTTTCCGTTCAGGGGACAAACATCTGGTCTGGTCAACAACCACAGCAGTACAACTCGCAAGCCATTGCATGGGGTGGCCTCAGTCACGAATTGTTCTCTGTTGGCAGCAGGTACCAGTGGGTTCCGTTGTCATACCTAATCGGTCTTGTTGCGCCAGTGCCTTTCTGGCTCGTTCATCGCTATTGGCCCAAGCTCCACGCTGATTATCTTTACACACCCATCGTCTGGTAAGCACATAGCTTCCGTATGACAGGCCCGACCTCTTATACCCCTCATTTAGCGCGTACATTGGTTGGCTATGCGTAGGGATCAACTCCTCCATCCTCTCTTTCTTCGCAATCGCGTTCGTTTCCCAGTGGTGGATCAGAACACGCTTCCCCAGCTGGTTCCAGAAATACAACTACATCGTTGCGGCAGGTGTGTTACTTGTCAGCGTTTTACAGCACGGTCTCTCACAAACATTCTTGCAGCGCTCGATGGTGGCACCCAGGTCATGGTGTTCATCCTATCATTTGCCGTCCAAGGTGCGGCAGGTAATGCCCATCTATTCCCTGCCTGGTGGGGTGCCAACCAGGGTGGAAATTACGACCATTGCATGTATTTGAACTAGGTATGCAGGTGGAAATATTTGAGTAGGCTGAGATTATGCGCGTACTCGTAGTACACCAGATTCTGAATATTTGGTGTTGTAGTCTGCGATGTGAATGTCGGATTCGTGAATTTACCCTCTGAGCGGAGTGATGAGACGCCGGCAAAGAACTGCTTCGGTCGGTGGATGTTATCAAGAATTTCCTTCGCCGTTGAACGCGTCTGCCAGGCATTTTGAGTGGGTTTTGATATTTTCTGATATTAGAGTCGGGCATGGCAGGCCCCTGTGGCAGGAGGCCGAGGCTCCGCTCTAGTCGGTGAAGTGTTTGAAGCAACTCGGTTGTTTTATCATCCTCCCTCCGTATTGAGTCATGTTTCCATTGTGTGGGCCGCTTCGCTACTGTACTACTATTGTCATGATGCGGCGCTCGGCGACTCAGCTGAAGCGCTGACTCGTGGATACCTCCGTGACGGGGGTTCCTGCCAGTCAGTGACAGACGAGTCGAGATCGCCAAAATACTTCCACGGGGCTGTCCTGTAACGAGTTCGTCGAGTCGCCGATTGCGTTCCATCGAGGAAAGCACGTTCGATCAAGTGAGGTTATCGAGTAGCGACGATGACGGGGTTGACCGTGTCTTATATATTCAATGGCACTAGTCACCTCAAGTTCCAGCAGCCGGGCGTAATAACCACACCTCAGATCGCTAATAAACTAGAACGATATTTAGCCAGACACCCATATGTTGAACCCTATGTAACAGCAACAGTACTATGTGAGTATAACCTTTATTGAACTAAGTATTCTCCACCAGCTCAAAAGCTTCGAAACCTCTACGAGTACTCACAGAGGAATGTGATCTTGTACAACTCCAGTTCCTCCGACGCCGGCACAAAAGTCTCATTTTGATCTCCATCAACGGGACCACCCTCGTCTCCCGAGGAGGAGAGAGAGGGGAGAGAGAGCATAGAAGCTATCTTTAGCATATAAAAAGCCGTGATACATGACGAGACGCCGTGCCTCACCGCCTCCCTCAGCAAAACAGGCAGAGGAGAGCTTGGCAGCTAGTACTAATGAATGTTACTGTGGCAGGACGTGTAAAGGTCACGTAACCTATGCCAGTGGCAAATCTAGTACAACTGGTGACACTTGGTTAGCCTCGATCGGTCACTCACCAGTTGAGGACAAGGCATGCAACCACAGAGCAAGGCAGGCTTGGAAGATCAGAACACAGACAAGTTTCAGACAGATAAGGCCGATTTCACGGTTGCAGGGGCATTCCCCGACGCTATGTATTATGAGATTGGTAAACGTAAACGGGCAACTTATATACAACATGATTTGCAGACTGCTTCCTGGTTGGACAACCCTCGGAGGTGACAAAACAAAAACGGTTATTGTCTCGTAATTTCACGCCTTCTTCGTGACCATCAGCGCCAGGTCCTATTCCAGCAGAAATTAGAGTAAGCACTGTAAATTGCGTGTGGTCGCTTACGACAACGAGGGAAGACAAGCTCAAACGTCGGTGACGCAACTGGATTTCAGCATCAACCTTATGAATAGCTTCATAGAGCATGAATGGAGCCTCGTTTTCCTAGAACCGTCATCATCTTAGAGATTGTGGATGCTTCAAAAACTGTAAACTCACTATATGCAGGACGTCCATTGAAAGTGAACCAAAGTACTGCTCATCGCCCAATGTGGAGGCCTTTTGACGTAGATCACGACAATCATTCCCATCATCAAAAAGTGACGGAAAACTGTCTTACCACAACCCTCTCACGAGTTGATGCCTTCACTCTCGGGTAAGGATGAAACCGTAAAAGGTACGAAGCTGGGAGTTGCCCAAAGTCCATTGAAACGAAGAGAGCAGAACGGGAAGAGGGATGGAAGGATGTAGAAAAGTTCAGCTTCCACGGAAGCAGGTCGAGCTATGAAAATAAGCAGGAAGAAAAAACAAACATCCCGTTTGAATTGAACTCAGACGCCGCATTTCGCCAGGGCACTATGACGGCAAGACCACACTAAACGCGTATTCAACTCGCGGAACTCAGTTTGTCACGACCACAGCGTTACTTTGCTTCCGCAGAAAAATGTCAACAAGCAGCCGCGCGCCATCGCAGGGCTGCTTGTTGGCAAGTTTCTGACAAGCTTCCACGAACAAAAGGTAATCCTTGACCCCAGCGCCAATTGACGAAGGCCTTGAGCTTTCTGACGCACTAAAATTGGAACACCGTGGCTGGAAGAAAATAGCATTGCGTGTATCCGCAGGAGCCAGGAACTTTCACAAAGGGAATCGATCATCGAGTCATCGAGCTCGCTAGAAGCCAAACGGTGCGTTGAAACACCTGCACAACATTCAAATTCTGATCGCCGTGAACCTGGCCCAGGGAGCGGAACATACTGCAAGGTGGGAAGTTGATGTGTGACAGTGTCACAGACAGGGGTACACGTCACGTCACAGTGGCTGCGCGCAGGCAAGTTGTTCAAGACCACCATAAACCGACTGTGCGACTTAACGTGTGCTCGTCAAGCTCCTTCAAAAAAATCAGCAAGACGTTTGTGTGAGGTAGTATGACTGGAAGATCGCTGCACGCCATGTCCACCTCAAGCAATAGGGGTGATTCGATACCCTGATACGACCTGCTTCCAACAGCGAATAGTCCAACCACCAACCAGCCAGATATCCCCCTCGTCGTATGAATGTATTGGAGTGATTCAAGACACTCACCCAATAGTTTGACATGGAAAACTCCTAGTGTCCCGTGGCGCCGTGCCCTGCCCCCCATATCCCCACACGGGTGGTGAATAGAACGCTTGGGAAGCCGCAACTGGCGCGAGCGTGACTCATAAGTAAGTGTCGAAACGAACAAGATCTGTGCATGACTTGCTGCGATCAAGAATGTGGAATTTTTCACCGTACGGTTGGTTTGCCAAAATTCCTCAAGCCGACCCATCCTCCATCTGTTGATTCTGGGGATTTCTGTGATGTACGTCGCACAAGGACCGACTGGCGTGGTACACGATGCCAACGTCTGTGGTGCTCTTCGAGGCGGTGAGCGTTCCCTGGTCCCGGCAAGATTCGTCGAACAGCAGTGATTATGGGCGGAAGAGCCATGCGATTTTTTGCCTCGCGAATGGGCAGTCTTTTGAACGAAAGGAAAGCAGACCAGAAGACGAGGGAGTTGTCGACAGACGATGCTTTGGTTGAGTTCTGCCCTGACGAGCACAACTCCGCTCAATGCGTTCCCTCCGAAAAAGAAATTCCACATGCCACAATTTGTGGGTCTTTTCAACCTAAGCGAGTTGGCACCTTCGTTGGACTCATCAGCGGCGGACAACGACTCGATGGGCACCACCGTCAGTTTAATTCCCCCAACAAGCACTGCGACAAGCTTCCCCGAATAATGACCTTTAAACAGCCAGAGATACAATGGCGTCTCTGGTAGCAAGGACTCGGCCATACCAGCGGCCATAACTTCGCAACTCTGCCTCGGCTCTCGGTGTTCGACAGATTTATTTTACTCAAGTAAAAGACACTCAAAGTTTTGGATGTCAGTCAATCGAGATCACATTTCGGCGAGTTCTTCACTTGGTCAACATCACTCTAGACTTGATTACTCCGTCACTCTAGACCAATTCTTCCCATGCACGAAAAGACACCCTGTTCCCGACGCAACACCGCCAACCATGGATCCCCCACCGTTGCGGCCCAAGCTGCCAGCTCCCTCGAGCTACGTCGAGTTTTGTACGCTCGGCGCAAGAAATGAACGTGACATGGATACAAGAGTTTCCGCGGTGGACGACATGTTTGGCGCGGAGGTCAATGAGCTGTGCATTTTGAAGTGCCCGCGGCGCGACAAAATTCCATTGCCAGGTTCAGCATTCCCGCAGATCCACCAAAAGGACTCCACTTCCGAACACCTTATCCATCCCATGGTAAGGTTTGTGCATGCAACGCTGCGTTCCTAACTCTAACTAACGATGTCGTATCACTACAAGACCACATTGGGTTCATCGCCTTGCCTCTCGTTTCCTTCGTGGCAATGTATATCAGGCTCGGTTGCCTTCCCTCAAACCTTGATGCGTGTGTATTCAGAGATGTGTGGTTGAACTCAGGTCTGCAAGGAGGTATCGTCAGTTATGCAGTTGATGGATAGTTTGCCGCGCGTACGATCTCTGTACAGCTACCCACTAACCATACCAAGTAGAAATTTCGGTCGTGAAAAAACAAATCAGATGGTTCTTCGACCACCAAACAGATCCGACAAGCTAAGAGCGCGCTCCTTGATAATCTGATTGAATGATCAACGTTTATTCCTCCATGACGTCTACGTACTCTCGGATTTGTCATAAGGTAGCCTATCGGCATGCGAAGGGGTTGTTTGGTCGGCAGATTGGTCTTAGGGCGGCGCCGGAGGCGAGGCGAGGTCGGCAAGGGGTAGATTCCCTGAATAAGAAATGACCACCCGGGTTGCCGCTCGGCACCCCAACATCTTGCTCACTTGAGCCGGTCGGAGTCTAAACGGAGTAACGCCCAAAGCAAGAGATGTTGGGGTGTTGGGGAGCCGAGCGGCAACTCTTGAGTGGTCATTTCTTGTTTAGGAAATCTACCCCTTGCCGAGCTCGGCTCGCCTCCGGCGAGCGCCGCACCCAATCAACCAATCACACAATATTCTGTCCATATCACGTGATGTTCGTCTGTTTTTCAATTACATAAAGTTACAGGCGAGAATCTTCGCGTGATTATTAGTAATGCATCCATATCGATCATCCGCATCCCTCAAAGTCATGCGTACTGCAGCCTACTCAGCCTGATATATCTACATATATCGGTGATAGGTCGCCAAGTATGTCTCCTTTTTCTTTTTTGCATGAGACCCCCGTGGACATGGCACAACTCTCATATCAACCATCTGATATGCCCTAGCCTTCTATATGTTTTTCCCGTTCACCCTTTATGAGATCATTTCCGCGGTTCTTTCGTCTGGATTCCGAGCCCTCCTTGGACAACATGCCTAGGAAACGTCCGGGTCTGCTATATATGCCGCAGATGAAACGTTTAAGTAAGGACTTGGCATCTCACGACGAACCACATATTGCCATACAGTTAGGCCTCACAGCAATGGTCATACGCGGAAGCAACTCCGAACGGAAGGAAATGTTGCCGTAAATGGTGAGTCACTGTACAGCTACGGAATGCACTTGGTCAACAATTATAGCAATCAGTGGACACAGCACTGCGCAGTGCCGCGCTGGCATCCATGGCGCAAAATGGGCGGATGACTTTCAGAAACAGGTTTTCATCTCAAGAGAATAAGGAGCACATCCGAAACATCGGTTTCGACTTTCAAAATATAGCATTATCATAGGGTATGTTTCCAATTCACTTCTGGCAACTATGCTGGTGCCGTGGGGGATCAACTCAGAAATCCCAGTAGAACACGTTTGAAGTGGACAGAAGGAGCAAAAGTCGATGTTCTTACCTTGCGCTGCCGTCAACTCAAGAACATTCTCCTGCTCACTCTGAGATTCAAATGGTATTGTCCCCAGTTGGCATCCCGAAGGGAAGGGATCCGGAGGTGTGTTTTTGGCGCGCCACTTCCCATCGTGTCAACCTTCATGAACTTTCCTGAAAAATAAGGTAAATTCTTTATTAAATAAGACCAAGGTTCGTGTTTTTTTTCGGCAAACGTGTCTCGATTGAGATGTGTACATTGGCAGCATAGCTTCTCATCGAATATCGCCGTCGTATTTCCAGTGCCAATCGCACAATTACTTAAACTGACATGCCTTAGTATCTCGTTATCCCATACCCCAAGTCTCCATCCGTGGGCGATCCTTGATTTAAGGCCCTGGCGTATATCCAAACGGCTATCCAAGTATCCTGCACGGTAAACAAGGCATGCCAGTGATGCCAAGCACGAGCGACGAAAAGTCCTCCGAGAACGCAAAGCAAGACGTCGAGGCTACACCTGACCTATCCATCGATGATGCTTCAGATGTCGTCCTCAGCAGTGAACGTGAAATTGCAACCCACGTCATTTCAGTCGAGGACAATGCGTCTCTTAATCCATGGACATTCCGAGCTTTCTTCCTCGGGCTTGGTCTCTCTGCTTTTGGCGGCACCTTGGGTATGTTCATCTCTGTTTGCTCATTGCTTCCGTTTCTTATGCGTACCAGCCCAAATTTACTATTTCAAGCCGGTATTTCAATCAGGTCCTATTTGCATTCATTCTATTGGGATAACTTTGTCATCTCTAGCAATTTATATATGTATCCTTGATGTTCCTTGGCATCGTCTCCTACGTTCTCGGATTTGCAATGGAGACGTTCATACCTCGCCATGGCCTATTCCGTTACTTGAATCCCGTAAGCTTCAGTTATTCTCACATCACCTCTGTCTCACCTCTGTCCAGCATCCTTTCAACAAAAAGGAGAATGCGTTCATCATCATAATGGCCAGTGCAGCAGCAAATGCCGCTCTGGCGACGGAGATCCTTGCCGTTCAGCGTCTTTATTACAACATCACACCTAACCCCGCAACATCAATCTGCTTGTTATTTTCCAGTCAGCTCCTTGGGTACGGAATTGGCGGTTTATTGAGTTGTGAGCTTCTCTTGAATCATCAGACAATATTTCCTCTGATATAGTATGATGAGAAGCAACTTTACTCTATCCTTCGAAGATGCTATATCCTACAGTACTTCCGTTGATGTCGATGTTGGATGCATTCTTCCAAGATGGTGCGAAAGCTCGTCGTAGACTCAAGGTGTTCTACCTCGTTTTTGGAGTGTAGGTCGCCGTTTGCTGCCTTTTCTGCAGTCGTGAGTTACCTTTAATTTGCAGGATTCTTATATGGGAACTCTTCCCGGAGTGGATGTTCCCACTCCTCACAGGCTTCTCGATCTTCTGCCTTGCTCTTCCGAAAAACGCGGCCGTCTCCCGGTTGTTTGGTGGAAGTAATGGAAACGAAGGCCTCGGGTTTCTCTCTATTTGCTTTGACTGGCAGGTTAGTTTTTATTTTATTTTCAAGGCTGATGCCGCGGTAATCACCTCATTTTCCAGTATATTTCCGGATTCGTCAACCCCGTCGCAATTCCTTTGAAGGTTCAGGTAGGTTCAAGGCAAACTTACGATCGACCGCGACTCACGAGACATCAGCTATCCTGCTTCATTGGTTACATACTATGCACGTGGGTGTATGAAGAATACCTTCCAAAGCTTGTCTAATGTGCTCCCGTCAGGCTGGTCTTCATTGCCGTCTTTTACAAGAACATATGGCAATCACAGAATTTTCCCTTCGTATGTCCAGGAATTGCTTATGCTAGACACTGCATTGAACATAATAATAGATCTCTCAACTTCTGTTCTACAAGAATGGAACCGTGTACGACCAAACATTGATCTTGAATGCAAATTACGAAGTCGATCCTACACTTCTTGCCAAACAGGGGTTGCCTTACCATGCTGGGACTTGGGTCGTATACCTCATCTCCACTAACTTGGCTTTGGCAGCAACAATCAGTCACTTGCTTCTCTGGAACCGCGATGACCTGAGCGGGGCGTGGAACTGGCTGTTTCCCTCCAACTGGGAAAATGTGAACTGGAGCTTCTGGAATGACGGTGGTACGCAGGAGCAGGGCAAGGATGCTAATGATATTGACCCTCACTACGCTAAAATGCTCAAGGTGAACTAGCTTTCTGTAATTCTGATTGTGAATGCTGAAGATTTTCCTCTTTCAGTACCCTGAGGTCCAGCATAGCTGGTACCGCATGACATTTGTGGCATCGTTCGTGATGGGTCTGGTCGTCATATACAAGAGTAACTCCACTTTGCCGTGGTGGGGCTATATGATATCCATCATGCTGGCGTCTATATCCATCATCTTCCTTGGAGCATTGCATGGTATCACGGGGATGAATCCTTCAGTCCGTACGTCTTGAGTTCAGATCAACATTCCATTCGCTTAAATTCAGCTACGCTCATCTTGAATAGAAACTTTTCTACAGATGATTGCAGGATACTTGCACCCAGGAAAGCCAATGGCCAACATGTATTTTGTTCTTTATAGCTACAGTGTGTTCGCTTCCTACTAGTGCAAACGGGACTTGACTCGTTGCTTTATTTTCAGACACCGTTTCACAGGGTTGTTTGTTGCTCCGTGACCTCAAGATCGGCCAATGTATGTCTTCCGGAAACACAGCCAATAGAAATATTGACGGATCTTAATAGATGCCAAGCTGCCTCCTCGTGCCTCCTTCACTGCACAGGTAGTCGGCACTCTCGTTGGCGCCATCTTGAATTATGGTAGGATATCGCCACCACTCTGCTCAGCATATTCTTACGATTACCTCTAGTCTTGATGAATTCTATCATCGACAACCAGCGGGATATTTTGCTTTCCGTTCAGGGGACAAACATCTGGTCTGGTCAACAACCGCAGCAGTACAACTCACAGGCCATTGCATGGGGTGGCCTCAGTCATGAACTGTTCTCCGTTGGCGGCAGGTACCAGTGGGTTCCGCTGTCGTATCTAATCGGACTTGTTGCGCCGGTACCGTTCTGGATCGTTCATCGCTATTGGCCCAAGCTTGGAGCCGACAATTTATATTTACCTCTCATCTTGTAAGTGTCCAACTTCTCTTGACGGGCTAAGCCTCTTACGATCCTTTCATTTAGCATGTGGATCGGCTCCCTCGGCCAGGGCATCAATTCCTCCGTGTTATCGTACTTCGTGATCGCATTCGTTTCTCAGTGGTGGGTCAGAACGCGCTACGCCCGCTGGTTCCAGAAATACAACTACCTCGTCGGAGCAGGTGCGTTCCTTTCCGCATTTTTCAACACTGTTTTTCACACTTTACAGCGCTCGATGGTGGCACCCAGGTCATGGTATTCATCCTATCATTTGCCGTTCAAGGCGCGACAGGTACCGCCCACCAGTTCCCTGCCTGGTGGGGTGCCAACCAGGGTGGAAATTATGATTACTGCATGTCTTTGAACTAGACAAGTACACAGTAGGGATGTTTCAAGATCGAGTCGGAATTATGCGTGAAGAATGTACTCGTAGCGTTGCTGTCGTTATTCAACTGATCCCCGTGGCTGTATAATTTATGTAAAGCATATTTACGCTGATTGAAGTCACTGACTTGGGCCTACTCGAGATCATCCAACACTCGCAAATCATTATCGCATCACCACCACATTTGATTTGCCTCGCGACCCGTTATCTTCATATTCCTCGCATTACGGCAGCCCTTGGCATCAACTAGATTTCCCCTCAGTCACGATCTATGCTCAGCCCAACCTTACGGTGTAATCTGCTCACTTGAAAGAACCATGACGTCGCATACTGATCTTTCGAACGGCTCCTTCAAACATCGTCAAGGCATCTTCATTCCGCAATTATTCCGCCATGAGCATCGGATCCGGATCCGTTATATTTGATCGAAAACGTTTTTCGAGACGAGTTTCAAATACCACATGTCGTTTCACAGAAAAATTAGACCAGGCAAGGCGTTGAATGAAGTATTCCTGCATGCACCTATTACTGGTGCGATGTTCGGCATGACTCGGAAGACCTATCGGAGGCGTCGGCTGCACGGCCGTCGTTGCTGACTCCCAGACACATCCGACGAATCGTTGGTCGTGAGTTCTCTCCCAGTGCCGGTGATCGGCGACGATTCAGCGTCACGAGTCAAAGCATCCTCGTCATCGACACGACGCATGCAAGTCGAACTCAGTTTGTCGGCGACTTTTGTTCGCTCGATAACAATTCTTCCGTTCGCCCCGGTCACGAGTATCGATCGGCAGTTATGCGCTCTAACTTCCCAATACCCCCCTTGCTGAGGCAAGCATTAATGACTGTCTTCGTATTGGAGAGAAGACGATTTGAACGAGATCAGAAAAGTACTTGGTATTTGGCAAGGATGTAACAGTAAACAGCGGAATTCAAGGGCCGACGACAAAGCTTCGGAATTCGGCAGCGTCGATGAGTTCGAGCGTGAGCTTACACTGTTTTTCTCGGTTCTGGACGCTGTTGGTCGTGTCTGCGCTCTTGAGAGTCGGCCTCATCCTCTACAGCGAGTGGCACGACTCCCGCTCCGTCGTAAAGTACACCGACATCGACTATCGCGTCTTCAGCGATGCGGCACGGTTCCTTTTCAACCCCAACGAAAACAACGTCGCACAAGGCCCATTGACAGGGAAATTCGGCTTGAATGTCGGAAAGTGAGTCAGCCCTTCTTTTCGTGGTTTGTGTTTGGTGACCAGTGTGTCATGCTTCCGTAGTCCGTACAACCGCGAAACCTACCGGTATACGCCTCTCCTGGCGGTCCTGTTGCTCCCGAACGAGCTCGTTCACGCGTCGTTTGGAAAGTATCTTTTTGCCGCTTGCGACCTCGTCAACGGGGTGCTCATATACCGGCTGCTCGCGACTTGCATTCTTTCGCGACCAACACCGACGCCGGCCAGCGAGCCGGATGAAGCGAAACCGAAGCCTCTCGACGAGCAGCAACACGAAAGTCGAAACGAGGATCAGACGCCGGCCACCCTTCTAGCGGCTACACACCTCCTGAACCCGCTCGTCTTCACCATCTCGACACGCGGATCCTCCGAATCCATCCTCTGCACGCTCGTCCTCCTCACGCTGTACTACGCGCTCCACCGCCGCTGGGACTTGGCTGCCGTGATGCTGGGCATCAGCACCCACTGGAAAATCTACCCCGTCATCTACGGCGTGAGCTGCGTGGCAGCCATCGCTGCCCATGAGCGTCCGGCGTCCGGCTGGGGATTCGGCTTTGTGAGGTCGCTCGTGTGCGTGCGGACGATTCGGTTTGCGATCGTGAGCGCGTGTACGTTCTTTTTGCTCGGCGCACTCTGCTATCTCGTGTACGTCCCCCTCTTTCTCTTCCCCCTCCTTTTATTTGCACCACTCACTCCCCCCGCTACAGATGGGGACGCCCGTTCTTGTATGAAGCCTATCTGTATCATGCAGACCGCCTCGACCACCGGCACAACTTCTCGCCCTACTTTTACCTCACGTATCTTACCTACCCCAGTCAATCCGACGACCACTACGCGCTTTCACTTTCGCTCGCTCAAAGGCTCCTCCGCTCGCCGCTCCCGAGCCTGATCCCGCAGCTCGTGCTCTCGCTCGGCACAGGCCTCGTGCTCGGTCGACGCGTGCAAGACCTCCCGTTCGCATGGTTCGTTCAGACGTTTGCTTTCGTGCTGTTCAACCGGGTGTGCACATCGCAGTACTTTTTGTGGTACACTCTTTTCTTGCCCATTCTAGCTCCACGCGTTCGATTCTCATGGCGGACCTTTGCCGTGACTGTCGCCGTCTGGGCGGGCACCCAGGCGCTATGGTTAGCCGAAGCATACAAGCTCGAGTTCTTGGGACAGGATGTATTCTTTGGACTTTGGCTGAGGAGTTTGCTCTATGTCGGCGGACACGCATGGGTGCTCGGAAACATCATGCAAGGCTATGCCATGGGGGCGATACCGTAGCCTTTAGAAGTGCTCAGCTTTTGAGGCAACGTTTGCGCCCAGGTGTCCTTATCTACTCCACTGGGGAATAGTTCATCCTAACAAATCCTGTTGTGTAAACAGCAATCTAGGAGCTACATGCTCGTGTAAAGGTGATCCATTGGAACGAAAGCATGATTTGAAGAAGTGCGTAGCTTAAAGGAAAGTGTTCGAGACGAAAACGGTAGCGTACTATTAAGATGACTCTGGATTCCCCGACAGAGTAATATCATATCTGTCAAACAATGTCAGTGAACGTTGAATGAAATCAGAAGCGAGACATACATATTGGGAAACCCACCGGAATCCTAGTGGAAAACTTGGTTATCAGAAGAGCACAACGGAGACAAAGAAGACATACCTTCGCCGTAGCCCTGCCTTTGGACGACCGAACACATGAATAGTTCGATTGGCCGGATGTCGCTCAATGGCACCTTGCCCTGGGTGTGCGGATGAACACCAATGCGAAGAATGGTAGAATGAACGAAACCGACCTTGCCGGTGGTTTGGTAGAGTCCAAGGTGATGTCTGAGTTCCTCCTCGCTCACAGCACCGAGTGCATCGATCTTGTTACCGAGGACGAGGAAGGGAACCTTTGAAAGTTCCTCGATGGAGAGCAACGCGTCGAGCTCAGCCTTTGACTCGGCAAAGCGTTCGTAGTCGGCAGAGTCGACCAAAAAGACGATGCCGTCGACCTCGGGGAAGTAATCGCGCCAGAGGCGGCGTGCTGCGCAGTGCGTGAGTCGGTTGGCACGTAACGACAGAAAAAAAAAGAATAGATACCCTGTTGATGTCCACCCAAATCATATGTGGTGAACTTGACATTGCCGATGGCCAATTCCTCCGATGCTGAGAAGAAGAGGTCAGACTGGAGGATTTACGAGCGGTCGCGATGCTCACTGGGGTGGAGTGTGGGCTGCAAAGTAGCCAATCTGTCGTTCTTGAGCATATGCAAGAGGGTCTGCAAAAACAGTGAGATAAGCCGTGGGCAGCGCCAAGGCGGTTGTACAGACAGTCTTTCCCGCATTGTCCAAACCCAAGAAGAGAATTTTAGCATTCTTGTGCATCAGCCCTTGTTTGGAGCGGTGTGAGATAGAGCTAAGGCATTGAGTGGATGCGCATACCGAGCTGAGCGAGGATGTCCCAGAACCAGTTGATGATGAACATGATGATGGTGGTCGAGGACTAAGAATAAAGTACACGTCTGAAGCTCTGTGAATTCGGTTCCAACGTTGGCGTGACGTGATGTGACTGTAACATTGCTACGCTACTACATTGCAACTAAAATTTAAGTAAATAGTGTAGGAAAGGTCTGACGCTCGCTGCACCACCAAGTAAGGTACGCGTGCTCGTATCCCCACCGACGTTCCTCTTCGCATAACCGAATCGCCGCGTACTTCCTAGAACTGGATCGAACGGGCACTGTCTAAAGGTTGCGTTCGTGAAAGAAAGAGAAAGACAGCGAGTGCTCATTTTATAACCCACGACACCCTTGTTTGGCCGTGTTTATTACTTGGATAGCCAGTCCTTGAGCTCGTCCAGCCCGTCCGAGTCGGACTCCTCCTTGACCTTCACCCACGTCGAGATAAACTCCACCTCTCCACCCTCCCATTCACTGAATCTAAACGCCCCTCCCGCAGCACCACTGCATTCCAGGCCACCCATCTCAGACCCTTCCCCCTCTGCTCCAAGACTCTCCATACCGATGCCCCCTGACTGCGAAACCCTCCTCTTTTCAAGCTCGCGTTCGAGGATAGTGCGAACACGGCTGATCGCAACTTCGCTCGCCGAATTAGACGACGCACCCGCTTTGAGGAGATCGGCCTTGTGTGCGAGGACGAGTAGCGTCGGTGTAGCCTGTGTCGGCGGGAGCGATGTGATCGCATGCAAAACATGATGCAAGTGCCTAGTAGCAGTAGTCACGAACATGTCCCGTTCCCGAGTAATAGAGAACACGTACTCGGCGACCGCTGAACCATTGCGTGAAATCGTACTGCAGTCCACTACGAACGCGACTGCTTTAGCATCCTTGAGGTGTTCGCGGAACTGGTCCCTAATTCGCGGGTGTCCAGGTACATCAATCACGCGCAACGTCTGCGTGGATGACATTGTCATTTGGGCCGAATTTGTCTGCAACGACGTGTGCGACGGCAGCGTTCGGTCATATGCGAGCTAAGCTTTTCTGCCGTCAGAAATATTCAATTTTAGGAGACACGCGGTGAACTGACAGTCGACAGTATGGCGGTCTTGCCCGAGTCGGGAGGCCCAACCAACAGCAGCGCATTGCCTCTGGATTTCGTCTTGCCACGAACGAGAGTTATGACTAGGTCATGCATCAGCCTCGGGAGGAATCAGAATGTGCCTGCAGAAACGGACCTACTAAAAGTAACAGGGCTATTGCGAGAGAAAGCAATGCAAGGTTGCCAGTCGAGAGGCTCCCGACAAGTGGTAAAACATTGGGCGCGGTTACAGTATATTCTGAGGACTGGCTATTCATGTGGAGACGAGACTTCTGTCGTTCAATGGTTTTAGTCACTCGACGTAATGTTTGGTTTGGTTGTGTCAACAATGCAACGCCGGAGATCAATCAATCACTTTCGACAAGAAAAAGACAACTAAGATAGCCTAAGTGAGAGACATGTACACAAATTCACTCCATGAGGAGTGTCCCGCTAACAATGTTCACCAAAAACCTAACGGAAGCCATAAAGATACTGGGGCCGTTAGCTTTGACAGTAGTATAGTTCATCGACGAATCTGAGATATCGTCCACAACCGAATCTGCCTTCGTGCTTACTTTCTTCCTACTAGGCTGCTGGCGCTTCCATTTTTTGGGTCGTGTATGATATGGCTTAGAATTTATGTTGTTAGACAGACTTGAGAGATAAACTGTGCAAGTGCATACCAATTTGGCGCACTCCGCATCTGATATCTCCTTCAGAGACTGACCACTTTCCACCTGTGCAGACAGATCAGTCACGATCCCCTATAATCAAACAGAAAACACACGGATTTGGCAAATCTGATCCAAATTGGAGTAGGACACCGAACCCCCGCTGGAGGAAGGGGCTCTTTGGTTGCATTCAGACGACAAAAATAACTACTCCGTCTCCCACGGAGCCATAAATCCAGGTAGCCCAGGGCAGGCCAACAGTACGGATAGTGCTTGGTAATGAAATCATGTTTTTTCATCTTACAAATAAAACATCACGTCTAGTGACTGGGAGTGAGTGGATTTGGGTACTAACCTGTTCATAAAACCGTCGCAATGCAACAGGGTCTTGGTCCTCGATGCTGACGCGTCCGCTCGAGTCCAAGAGAGTTTGTGCACAACTCTGAACGAGTTTCTACAGCCGAGAAAGATCCATGGAATGTAAATTGCAGTGAATTTAGGAACGCACCCTCAAAGTTTCAAACGCTTGCGCAGACAACTGACTCTGTTCGGCAAGGTCCATAACACTTAGTATATTGTCTTCAGGCATATAAATGACTTTAGCGAACGACATAGCACCAGTCGGCGTTGTGCCAGTGTAGGGGTGAAGGGGCAGGGGACCAAGGTCATCGATAACCATCCGATAACCCTCCTTATAACTCGAATTTGACCATCAATACGCTTCCCAGTCTGGTTTTGACGGCCCGTGAAGTTGCTTTAAAAACACCTTGATCCATACTGTATTTGTACAGATAGAAGAATCTATGATCAGCAGAATCGATCGCTATGGATGAATTGAGTTGATAGTTCATTTGGTAATCGTAACGATAAACATACCTCTTGAGCTTTGATCTACGGTCCAGCAGTGCCTCGGCCAAGCGGCCGTCTTTCTGTGCGCGTTTCAACTAAGGAACGGCGTCATCTTCCAAGCAGCGTATAAAGACACCTAGACTCGCCTCTTTCTTGTCTTCTTTTGACGTGACGGAGCGCCCTGCTCCCCATGCCTGATGTACACGGCTGTGATGTGGCAATGTTTGGCATTCTCGCCTGATAATCGCCGAAAAAGAAAGACCCACTTGACATTTGTCTCATCGATGTCCGTCATCTCCGCCCCGGCCTCCCGCTTTTTCTTCTCTGCGTGAACTTCCTTTTTATACTTGCTTTGGATTTTTATCCAAAAACGCTCTCTGAAGCCGACTTCTTCAGAATCTCCGCGTAATTGTAATGCGCCGCCCGCAACTTCGTCCACGCTGAGATAGTTTTCGTACACATTCATGAACGCGACCATGCCGTCGGATAAAACCACCGGGGTCCATTCCTCCTCTGGACCCCTGGCTTCCCGGTTAGCGGAGACGATGCCGTGCTTATCACAGGACAGAAATTTTCCTTCCCCAGTTCCCGTCCGAAGATTGATGGTGGGGGAGCCAGCAACACGCGTCGTAACCCATACTTGAGCGACTTCGGTTGGCTCTCGATCGAGTAATGAGGTCGACTCGGAAGTGCCCTCCTTGTCTAGAGGGTACAAGATAATCTTGTTTCGGGTCGAGTCGAAGTTTACGGAGATGGGTGAGGGGTCAAAGGGGTGCAGGATGAACGTAGGGCCGCGTATTTCTGCTGGAGCTTCCGGCATGACCCAGGTGTCAGGTGCCTCGTCCTCCTCGACGCGCCTCTGTTTGCCAGAATTTTCGTCGTCGTCATCTCTCTTCCGCTTTTTCTTTGTCTTGTCCCCTTTGAACTTGAGTTTCGACGGGCGTACCTTGTCGGACATCGAGTCTGGACTCTGCTGCGTGACTTGTGTGGTTCCTCCGTGTGCGAGTGACCAATACCGTGGTCCGTGACTCGGGAAACTCCGAGGGACAAAC
This sequence comes from Leccinum boreale, assembly GCA_038092235.1. Lineage (NCBI taxonomy): Eukaryota > Fungi > Basidiomycota > Agaricomycetes > Boletales > Boletaceae > Leccinum > Leccinum boreale. Next base: position 119,064 of record JBBPPX010000035.1, on the reverse strand, counting down.
TTTGAACCAAACAACTCGTCCCACACATCCCCACTGCGAGCCCGCCGACACCGTCACCGACGTCCTCAAGAGCAAGATGAAGTACAACCCTGGTCAGTTCACTCTCTGTATATGCTACTATCACCTCCATCTATTCTCTGTATGAAATTGCTCCGACGATACGCTGGATTGCGAGGGTACACCTAGGATGGAGGCGATATACTCACCATCGTCGTCATTTACAGACGTTTCCTCCTCGCGGCGCAAGGCCCGCAAGGCACATTTCAGCGCCCCCTCGTCCGTCCGCCGCAAAATCATGTCTTCACCTCTCTGCAAGGAGCTGCGCGGAAAGTACAACGTACGTGGACATCTGTTGTAGCGTTGCCCTTCCTTCCCCGGACCTCACCGCGCTTTATTCAACGTACAGACGCGGTCAATGCCTATCCGCAAGGACGACGAAGTCAGGATTGTGCGCGGGAAGTACAAGGGCCGGGAAGGCAAGATCACTCAGGTGTACCGAAAGAAATGGGTTATTCACGTCGACCGCGTACAACGCGATAAATCAAACGGCGCATCGGTGCCGATCGGTATCCACCCCTCCAAGGTCGTCATCGTCACCATCAAGCTCGACAAAGACAGGTCTGTCAACCCTAACTTGCCGCTTTTCGACTTTTTTTGTCTAAGCGTTTTTACAGACGAGCAATCTTGGATCGCAAGGACAGAAAGAAGAATGCAAAATCCGACGATGTGGAGATGGTTGACGTACGTGATCACCTTCATTGAGTTGTGCGCCTGACTCACATTCACCAGTAAATGCTTGACGTCCCTCTCCTTTTCCTTCGCACTATAAAACTACCAATGTATCTATGTGACACTTCGCATATGATATGCACCATGACCAGCTGATGCTCAAGTAGGATTGAGTTATTGAAGCCCTTGAGTGAAACAAGCTAGGGTTCGGCATTATATGGTACAATAATCAGTCGACATCCGCGACATTGCAAAAAGTACGGTGGTATAGAGCATCGTTTGAACGGGTCAGAAAATCACGTCTTCGTCCTTGGTACTCAGCAGGTCTGTGACCGTAGCCTCTTCTGCCTCCGGCTCCGCCACTATGGTTTCTTCACTCACTTCGGAGTCTTCTTCGTCCTCTTCACTCACTTCAACAATAATCGCCTCAACTGGAGCACTTTCTACCACCGTCTCTGTTGCTGTGTCCTGAGGCTGGGTTTCGCTCGTCGTGATCGACACCACAGGCTTCTTTTCAGCGTCTGCTATTTCTTTTGCAGCTGCATCCCTTTTCTTCTTTCCCTGTACTTTTTTCAATCTATGGACTAGTGAGCTACTATATACGTAGAGCGTACTGGAAACCAAGACTTGCCTGAAGAACTCCTCACGATCCATCTCGTCCAGTTCACTCAAAATGTACTTGATGGTGTTGTCGAGTCTCGGAATGATGATGTGCTCGATGGCATTCACACGGCGGTTCGTGGCTCGAATGACTTCGTCCAGAATCATGAACGCCGTCTGGAGTGATGCGAGCTCTACGAGCGTCTCGATCGCTTTGGCGTAAACCTCCTTTGCCCGTAACACCTGTTGCCCTCCTCGTCCGAGACCCGTGAGGTTGAAATCTGGAAAGAGTCGACAACCATTTATGGATCCTTCACGAAAAGAGACGGGAATAACATACCGGAGCCAGATACGCGATCGACGTCGAACGCCGGCAAGAGCACCCCAGACACGTTCTCCTGCGTCGCTTTAACGCGGAAAGTCGCCAACTTGGCCTGTTCTTGGACGAGGTAAGCAATATCGCCCGTCGCGTACGTGACCTCGGCCATCGAGAACGACGCAAGCTGCATCACTCGGCCCATCTTTCGTTTGGCCTGCACAGAGTGGGTGAGTGGGCAGTACGGGGGGTGTTATTACGCAGGTCCAGCAAACGCACCTCGTCCACTTTCTTGAGGATCGCTCTGAATCGAGTGGTGAGGGCATCACGTTTCTTGGCAAGCAGGGAATGGCCCTTCTCGGCGCCTTTGAGACGGAGCTTCATGTTCGTCAGCGCCATCCGTGTGGCAAAGACGTTCTCGCGAGGCCCTGCGCCAGACATGTTTGCTGGAGGATGTACGCGGACTCGGATACTACTTGGAAAGAAATAGATATGCCAGTGGTCAGCGTGTGAATATATCTGAACCACAGTAGCCCCAATCCGTATGTACTGGCTCTACTTGCAACATCTGACTTGCTCAACAGAAATCGTTTAGAATGGGTATAGCATTGCTGCTGGAACGATTTATGTACAGATCAGACTGGGAGTTAGATCTAGTATTTCGTATCTGGTGAACTGTCGGGTTGTTCGGGTACGCGCGGGTGGGGACTAGGCATCGTTGCGTCGCGAGGCTGGCAAGGACGCCCCGCAGATGTACCGGGCAAAGAGCGCGACCGGCGGTTCGGGGGAAGAAAGAAAACGCTGGTCGTATTTGTCACGAGGAAGGAAGATTTGGACCCGAACAGGTCGCGCAAAGTGCTGTCATCCGGAGCAGGGCGAAAAAGCCAATGTGGAGTGGGAAAGAAGAGAAGATCGTTGAACGTAATGAGCATCAATCTCGAGTTAGAGGGGCGTACATCTATACGTATACGAGCAACGAGGCGCGAATCTTATCTCGTGGCGATTCGTTCGATTCGGCGCTGTTGTGTTCATATCCCATCATCGTGCTTCTTGGGTTTTGTCTCGTCGAGTTTCTTTCCCATGTAATCACGGCGCCGGTTCTATGAAGGAGAGGGGACCATTCTCTCGCATGGAAATTGAGACGCAGCTGGTAACGGATGGATCCAAGACTACTCTTATTGTACAATCCACGATCACGACATACAACATACAATCCACGAGCACGCCGAATAATAGTACAAAACACGTCCTACCGCCAAATGCTTAGCACGATTCCAATATCTCTTTCCCCTCCTTCGACTTCCTAGCCTTTTCGATCTCCTTCTCAGCCTCCTTCGGGTGCTTGCGCGCCCACTCGAAGCTAGCGATGATGGGGTGGTTGTACCGCCTCTCTTCTTTGGGCTTCGCAGTGAGTCCGTGACCAGACAACGCACGGTTGACGGGGACGTCAAGGCCGAACAGGTCAACGTAAGCCAGACTGTGCTCCTCGAGGGCGATCAGGATGAACTCCCCCACGTCCTTCGGCGCTGTGGGGGGCATTGTCCCGGTGAAATATAGGCTCGGAAGCGGCAGGTATATAACGCCCGAATTGTTCGCATGGAGAGTGAAGAGGAAAGTGATACCGCTCACATCCGGAATCGCAGGGGTGCCGTAAAGGGTGGGGATGTTGTTTAAGTTCTGTTCTGGGCTCACATCACTGTCGGTAGTCCAGGCTTGGGGTACGATGTCTAGCGTGTTAATAAGGTTGAGGTTCCACGCCTGGTAGCCGCTCCCTCCTTGTTTCCTACGAGCCGGCAACGTCGTAGCGAAGAGTTTACTGAAATCGGCGTTTCCAGGACTGGGCCCCGCACTAGGGTAAGTCAATGCGCTGCTAGGGGGGATGGTCTTTGAGGCGACGAGGGCAAGGGCAAGGGAGGGAGAGAGAGCTCCGCCGAGACTGTGGCCAGTGGTGATAATCTTCGCAGAATCAGACTGGCCAACGTGGGCGAGAAAGTCAATGAGCGTCTTGCCTGCGGAAGGGGCGTCCGCTGGGGGTGCTTTGTTGAGGAGGAGGTGCACCGCGTTCACTGTTCCCGTGGCGATGTATGGCGTGTCTTTTACAATGAGTTCTCGTGGAACGACTACGGGAGGGTTGGTGATTCCATTCTCCACCCAAACATTGAAGTTGGCGACACTGTCTACTGCAAAGTTCTGTGCCTCCCACACGTATGGGGAACCGACAGGAGTGCCAGCAACAGAGATGACGTAGGTCGGATGTACAGAGCCGTCCTCGAACACGACTCTCGGGTGATGAGCGACAAACCACGAGTTGTCGGGTCCCGTGGTAGTGTTATCTGGGTCCAAGTGCTTCCAGACGACTGGCCCCCATACGAGTTCCCATCCAGTTCCAGGAAAAGAGGAAGGCAACGCGTCCTGAAGTTCCTTTTGGAGGCACTCCTGGGTTCCTAGGGAATTATTGACGAGGTTGGATGAGATAGACAAAGTAGCGACTTGTTGAAAGACGTCGAGCGACATGATTGCAAAGTCTGGATACACTAGATTATGGGTATGGCATCAGAACCAATCCCACGAATTCTGGTAAGGAGCACACACCTTCAAGATAGACGAGGAATCTATGGTCCCGTTGACGAAGATGAGCTCTTAAATATTTGGTCCATAACGGCACTAGCCAGTTCTAGACTCTGGCTTAGTTCTTGTTCGCTTTCGCTTTGACTCAGAACATGAGCATGGAATCAGAAGTATGGAAGTGAAGCTGATTCGGACTGCGGAGGTTCTCAGGATGTTATGAAATTCTGCTAAAGGGTTCCAGGGGTGCAATGAGGGCACTGCGGATATTTCTCGAGAACTTCGCCGCAACTCGTTCAAGACAAATTATTCGATGCACATGTCGGAGCGCAGCCCGTCTAGTAGATACAATTAGGATTACTATACTACACTCACTACGTTTCCTTTTTCGGACATCACGCGGTACCTACACGCGTCGCCTCTCTTTTCACTCTTTTCCTCCAGTCTCGTATCACTTCGACTGGAGGTAAGCTACATACTTCATATCTAGACACATTCCTTACTTACCTGTATAGCTTGACTCCGTCTGTACAGAGTCCAACCCCTGCCGTTCGCACAGCACACCCCGGATCTTTATTCATGGACCCGAAGGATATGAAGAAGCGGACAGGTCAGATGACTGCCTTTCTGTGTGTGAACGTGGGAGGCCGTCTGAAGGGTACAGAGCGACTCACCAAGTCAACGGCGGACCGCGCAAATGAAATGTGAACGGTGTACCGGGTGGCCGGCGGGTGCTAGAGAGAAGTGGAGCTGGGTCGGAGGGGTGGCAGGGTCCATCCGGATGTTGCCGGGTTGGGTTTAGTAGCGTAGCCGAGCATTGTCGGTCGTTGTCCCTTCTTCTGTAGACCTCTCCTGCCTGGTCCAACGGAATGCGGTTGGCGCGAATCGAAACACTGATCGTCCAACGCTGTTGTAGTTGTTGATCTCGTACCGCAAAGAAGACGTCCGTGTTACGTTCTCGCGAGGCCCTGAGCCAGACATGTTTGCTGAAGGATGTGCACTGGAGGCACCTGCACTGCGGGTACTTGGAAAGAAAAACAAATTGCACCGTCGTGTTAACGCATCGACACGTCGTCGGAGTTGTGTCGCGTTCGACGAGGCCAGCGCGAGGGCGGGGACGAGGCATCGTTGCGTCGTGAAGCTGGCAAGGACGACCCGCGGATGAATTTTGTTCCATTTTTCACCATACCCAAGACCCATTATTACTAGACGCATGCGGGTTCTTCACAGGTACGGCACGACGCACGCGTAGGCGGTCCAGGAGATCCATCGCGACGTAGCCAGAGATACTTGAAAGTTGAGGGTGAAGCTTTGAAGCACCAGCGGCACCTTATACCGAGTGGAAAACTCGTCGGGGGTAAACCCTGCCTCGAAAACGGTCGCGTCTCTCTTCGACACCTCCGTCGAACCCAAGCTCTGGTTAACGTGCTCGTTGAGCCAAGCGACTCGGAAGAGTAGAGTGTAGAGAGTCTTGTCAGTGGCGAGGTCATCATCAAGTTCTCACGTACACCGTACAAGGTAATTCTCAAGCGTTTTTGTCATACTACATATTCGTTAGCTCTTCAAGCTTCAGGCTCAAGCTACTTTCCACGCCCTCGAGGACCGTATTCGCGCCCTTGATCAGTGGAAGAGCAGAGGCAGATTCTAGCAGGTCTCAAGATCTCACCGTTCGCTTGATAGGCGCCTCCCCAGGACTCATTCCGAATGACTACGCGGATCCGTTCAACCAAGCCGCATCCCAAGCTCACGTTCCACTGGTATCCAACACTTCTCCTTTTCAACGTTGAGAAACTTGAATGTACGACGACGAGTTCACGACACGACGATGTGTCACCCGCCCGGACTCGCCCCATTTCCGCCCTTACCCTGACCTTGTCCAACACGACATGACAACGACGATGTGTTGGCGCAACCACGTGTCGTCCCCACTCCCATTCCTATCCTCGCGTTGTTCCCGCCCATACCCCGTCCTCATTTAACGCAACGCGACGATGCGCTGGCACAACGGCGTGCCATTACGACACGATAACATGTCGACGTAACGATGCGTCGTCCCGTTCCCGCCCTCACCCTGGCCTCGTCCGACACGACACGACAACGACAACGACAACACGTTGACGCGGCAACCACGAGTCATCCCCGCCAGCTCCATCCCTGTCCTCAGTCAACGCGACATGACGATGCACAGCGGTGTACCAGCACGACACGACAATATATCAACGCAATGACATGTCGTCCCATTCCCGCCCTCACCTGCATGGCCGAGCTCTTGCCATTCCACGTCCAAGTGAGCGGTATGGAGATATATCAGTGGTAAGTTCGCAGCGGGGCATTCTTTTCCCAGTTCATGAATGTGATGGGGTGTGAGGACCGCAAATCATTCCGATCCGACAATTTTGACAACCGCAGTTGACTCAGTGAGCATGTCTTTAGTACGTCGGAGTTGGCCGCGCATCCATATACCAGCTCGAAAAATGTCTACACCGCCGTTCGAGGTGAAGTGTTCGACCTCACAGAGGCCGCAGCGACGCACGAGCGGGTCGTCGAGGTCATCCGTACGAAAACGATTTTGCAGCAGTACGGTGGTTTGGATACTACTAACTTGTTCCCTGTTCAGGTACGTCGTCGACTTCATTTAATATCTTTGGTCTCATCATTTTCGTAGGTCAGCGCCCTTTGCAATGGTATCTCTGCCTCTGTCAGTCCATGGGTGCAGCTTAGTACCTCGGTCAACACGACGGATCCTAATGCTCGTTACCACGACTTCCGTGCGATTACCAATGATTGTCGTCCCGACTGGTACTTCGAGAATATGACGGTCTTGCGTTGGAACAACCGCATTGGCTGCATGGAATACACCCCCCAAGGAGATATCTACTTGACATGTTCGAGACCGTTTGTAGCAATATAACCAGTACACGCTCTCATATATGCTACATATTTTTTGTTAGATCTAAGGGATGCTAACAGTTTTATTGACGCACTTTCTATCACACAACTCCATCTCTTTTTGCGACATATACTGATAAATACTACAGAGTCTAAGTAACTTGAATGACCCTACAATGTAACAATAAAGTGAGAACGCGGTGAGAATTTTTGTGCACTTGTAACGTCATAGTTTCGTTCGATTCGGCGCTGTTGTATTTTTATACATTCCGGATCATCCTGCTTCTTCAAGTTGGCTTTTGTACTTCTATGCAGGTCTTCGGGTCTCGTTGACTCTTTCTTTCCCATGTTATTACGGCGCCGGTTCTATGAAGGACTCGGAGAGGGTCCCGTGGTGCTTCTACCCCTTCATACGGCTCGTATTTGGTTTCAATTTCCCTACGAGAGAATCGCATGGATCCAACACTACTCTTATTGTACAATCCACGATCACGACATACAACATACAAAACACGAGCACGCCAAATAATAGTACAAAACACGACCTACCGCCGAGTGCCTAGTACGATTCCGATATCTCTTTCCCCTCCTTCGACTTCCTGCCCTTTTCGATCTCCTTGTCAGCTTCCTTCGGGTGCTTGCGTGCCCACAAGAGGCTAGCAATGATGGGTTGGTTGTAAGGCCTCTCTTCTTCGGGTTTCGCAGTGAGTCCGTGACCAGACAACGCAAGGTTATCGGTCACGTCAACGCCGAGCAGGTCATAGTAAGCCTCGCCGTGCTCCCGGAGGGCGTTCGTGATGAACTCCCCCACGGTGGTCGGCGTTTCGGGAGGCTGTGTCCCGGTGAAAGATTGGCTCGGAAGCGGCAGGTAAAAAATGCCCGACTTGTTCGCATGGAGAGCGAAGAGCAGAGTGATACCGCTCACCTCCCCAATCGCAGGTTTGCCGTAAATGGGGGGGATGTTGTTTAAGTTCTGTGCTGGGCTCAAATCCGCGATAGTAGTCCAGGCTTGGGGTACGATGTCTAGCAGGTTGATCAAGTTGAGGTTCCACGCTTGGTACTCGCTCCCTCCTTGTTTCCTACGAGCCGGCAACGTCGCAGCGAAGAGTTCACTGAAAGCGGTGTTTCCAGGACTGGGCCCCGCACTAGGGTAAGTCAATGTGCTGCTAGGGGAGATGGTTTTTGAGGCGACGAGGGCAAGGGCAAGGGAGGGAGAGAGAGCTCCGCCGAGACTGTGGCCAGTGGTGATAATCTTCTCAGAATCAGACTGGCCGACGTGGGCGACAAAATCAATGAGCGTCTTGCCTGCGGACGGGGCACCCGCCGGGGGCGCGTTGTTGAGGAGGAAGTGCACCGTGTCCACTGTTCCCGTGGCGATGTATGGCGTGCCTTTTACAATGAGTTCTGGTGGAACGATTACGGGAGGGTTGGTGATTCCATTTTCCACCCAAACATTGAAGTTGGCGACTTTGTCTACTCCAAAGTTCTGTGCTTCCCACACGTACGGGGCATCGGGAGGAGTGCCAGCAATGGCAATGACGTAGGTCGGATGTACAGAGCCATCCTCGAACACGAGACTCGGGTGATGAGCGACAAACCACGAGTTGTCGGGTCCCGTGGTAGTGTTATCTGGGTCCAAGTGCTTCCAGACGACTGGCCCCCATACGAGTTCCCATCCAGTTCCAGGAAAAAAGGAAGGCAACTTCCTCTGAAGTTCCTTTTGGAGGTCCTCCTGGGTTCCTTGGGAATTGTTGACAAGGTTGGATGCCATAGACAAAGTAAAGACTTGTTGAAAGACGTCGAGCGACATGATTGTAAAGTCTGGATACACAGATTATGAGTATGGCATCAGAACCAATCCCACGAATTCTAGTAAGGAGCACACACACCTTCAAGACAGACGAGGAATCTATGGTTCCGTTGACGAAGATGGGCTTTTATACATTCGGTCCATAACGGCACTAGCCAGTTCTGGACTCTGGCCTGGTTCTTGTTCGCTTTCGATTTGATTCAGGACACGAGCATGGAATCAGACGTATGGAAGTGAAGCTGATTCGGACTGCGGAGGTTGTCAGGATGTCATGAAAATCTGCTAAAAGGAGCAAGGAGTGCAGTCAGGGCACTGCGGAGATTTCTCGAGAACTTCGCCACAACTCGTTCAAGACAAATTATTCGATGCACACCCCGGATCTTTATTCATGGACCCGAAAGATGCGAAGAAGCGGACAGGTCAGACTCAACTGCCTTTCGGGCGAAACCCGTCAGCTGACGTCTTGAGAAGCTGGCTTTGGTTTAAGTGTGTAAAACGTGGGAGGGCCGTCTAAAAGGGGGTATTGTAAGATCGACTCACCGTCAACGACGAACCGCGCAAATGAAATGTGAACGGAAAGCGTTTGGCGCGAATCGAAACACTGATCGTCCAACGCTGTTGTAGTTGTTGATCTCGTACCGGTCATCGTCGACTCGGCTCGTGGACGGCAACAAGTTTCCGAAGAAGACGTCCGTGTTCGCCTGTAGTCGAACCCCGAATCTTGCATGCGGCCTAATACGACAAACGAAAATAGAATGAATGAATGATCCGTACGAATTTTGATATGGGCGGCCCCAACGGGAGCCTGATTACGAACTGAGCAACTTCTTTTGCAGAGGTACCAGTCTAATTATCCGAACTCGGGATCGAATTGATCGGGGCCATTGATAGCTGAGATGACCGTCGACAAAGTTTGCAAATCCATGGCTACAAGGCCTGGTCTTGATCGTGCGACTGTGGCTGACGTGTGTACCGTACGTTGGTATGTGGGAAAGCGGCGGGATGGAGGCGGGAAGCGGGGTGGCGGGTAGCGGAAAATAGGCAGGAGGAGATTGTGGGGCAATTTACTGTAATCTCCGCTACGATTGCCTGTCGGCATGATGATGTGCCGGTGAACCGGTCTTAGGAGGTCGTAAAGTCGATTTTGAGACTTTTGAGGTCCCTGTTGCAAAACATCTGATAGGATTTTGCTCCTCGGCTTTTTTCGCGACGTTCGCCCCATTTCTATTTCGATACGGCAAAGAAACGGGGGAACAGCAAGCGAGGGCGGGCAGATGGGCGCCCTGAGAGATCATGTGACCGCCGCTACATGTGTGTGGGAACTGTGCCATAGCTGACCTTCCAACAATGTGGTCGCTTCCGTACGCTAGGCGTTGGTCGCCGTGGCCTGCGTTGCGGAAAGCTGACAAGGATGACCGGGACCTGCGGGTTACAACTTACCCGTACTAGCACAGAGTTGTGGTGCCATGGGCGCAGGCGGAGTCGGAACAACGACACCGCCAACATTCGTGATTATTGTGGCGTAGCAGCACGAATGGCAGGAACGGGGCGATTCAATGGGACGAATGGGGGGAACGGGGCGAAATTCTGGGATCTGAGATAGGTTCTTCCGTGACGTCGCAGTTGTTTGAGGGAAAATTGAGCCACAATAATACAGCAGCCTGGCCCGAAGCTCAAGAATGTTTGTTGATCAAGGTGCCGAACGGTAACCGGAAACCCCTTGGGTGGTTCTTTCCTGTTCAGGAAATCTACTCCTTGTCGAATTCATCCTTTTCAAGCGGAAACGGGCGTGATATAGCACAAAATGGCGAGAGGACACTAACGCCGGGGTAGCTCAGCTGGGAGAGCAACAGACTGAAGTTCCTATGGATTCTGGAGGTCCCGTGTTCAATCCACGGTCCTGGCATTTTTTTTCTACTCTCTTGCATCAATCGCTCAGTGGAATCCCTCTTCGAGCTGGAACACTCATGCACATAATGCTGGGGTAGCTCAGCTGGGAAGAGCGACGTGGATTCTGGAGGTCCCGTGTTCAAACCAAGGTCCTGACAATTTTTTCTTCTTGCATCAAACGCTCACCATATGTACTTCTGCAAACTTGAGACTACTGTATTCATACGTAGGTCGTGCGCATCTCAGCAAGTCATGGCGATCCATCATAGAGAACGATTAATTGCTCTCGTCTCATCATCTAGCCTGAACATAGTCATCGATCTTCAATAGCAGACATACAGTCTCCGTCGCCAATTCGATCGCGCTAGTGGACACGAGCAAAGGCTGGACCACATCCTCTTCAAGAATGTTGGAGATCAAGCCCTGAATCGATCATTAGCAACATTCCACACTAACGCCAAACGCCAACTCACTGTCCGAACGTTGATGCCGGCATTACGGTCCCCAAGAGCATGTCGATTACGCAACTCGGTGACGATTGCAATTGGATTCAGCCCTGCGTTTTCTGCAAGTGTGGTGGGGATGACTTCCAAGGCGTCTGCATACGCCTGGAAACAGTACGCTTCCATGCCTTTCAACGACTGCGCGTACTGGGAAAGGAGGCGGGAGACGTGGATTTCGGGCGAACCACCACCGCAAATGAGTGCTCTGGGACGGAGAATCAGTATGTGTCACGTTAATCAGGACCTGCGTAAGCCGTACCGCTTTTTTACGATGCAACGTACGACACAGAGGGCATCATGCAGACTACGCTCGCATTCCTCGACGACAAGGTTGTTACCGCCCATTGCAAGAATGCTGACCGTACGGCCCTTGTTCTTGACGCCGGTGATTTTCACGACCTTTGCGCCCGCTTGCGACGTCTCTTCGACTAAGTCGGCATAGCCAAGCTTGTCCTCTGTAAATGCCTCTATGTCTGCGACTGGCTTGCACCCCAGGCTCTTCGAGAGGAACTCAATCTCATCACGTTCGACATCCTTGACGGCCAAGATGTTGAGACGCTTGAGGAAACTAAGAGAGGTGTCATCGACGGCGTCTCGCAGGATCGACTTTTGAATTAGGAGGACATTGCAGTTGGCTTTTTTGATCTTCTTGCAGATGTTGAGCAGGTATTGACGACCTTCTTTGATGACCTTGTCCATTTGGCGGTAGTCATTAATGATGACGGTGTTATCCATCTAATTTCCGTGTACAGTGAAGTGTCGACCTGGAAAGTACTGGACGACTTACGTCGGGTTTTGGTGCGCTAAGTTGGAATTGGATTATTCCGATCTTCGCTTTCTCGATCCGGGTGGGACCACCAGCGGAAACGATGACATTTTGATTTAAGACTACACCATCCACGAGTTCGGTGTCTTCGATCGTACCACCGACTTTCTTCACTACCCTGATGTCCCGAAGGTCCACACTTGATGATTGCGACGTCACGAGACGGGTGACCGCAGCAACGGCAATAGGTGCAAGCGTCGACGAGTACTGAGAGACGATCTTTGCGAGAACGATAAGATACTTGAAATATCATCAAGAGGCAAACACAAACTTTGGAATTTAACGACGTGCTTGCTGCGCGGAGCAGACTAGCTTTATCGTTCAAGTCGACTGGGATCGAAACCTCAGTCAAGTACTCTACAGCCTTGACAGAAGCCTTGAGGAAAGACTCCGCGACAATCGTTGGGTGCATTCCCTTTACGAGCATTTTTTCTGCAGCGCCCAGAAGGCTTCCTGCCAGGACAACAACTGAGGTCGTGCCATCGCCTGCCTCTACGTCTTGAGCAGCGGACAAGTCAACAAGCTGAAAGTAGGATGAGTAGTCGCTTCAAACTATCGACGCAGCGTTACCATTTTAGCAGCTGGATGTAGTGCTTGAATACTCCGCAGGATTGTTGCCCCGTCGTTCGTAATGATCACTTCTCCTTTGGAGGTTTGAATCTACGATTTTAATCGTCGTCTTTGAAACATCTTAAAGAAGAGATCGAGAAGTCGATACCTACCATCTTGTCCATTCCTCTTGGCCCAAGTGATGTACGAACAGCATCGCTGATGGCTACGCAGAATCGTCAGACAAGTAAGGACGGGCCAATATTATTGAAAAACCTTTGGCGGCCACCATGTTGGACATGCGGAGCTCCATGGGCTTGCCCTGTAGACGCGTTCCTAAACTTCGAAAGTCGGTCCAGCGTCGTGTGACTCACCTTGTCCTTGAAGGCAGCATTAGAGCCAGTTAGTACGGATGGTGCGGAAGCTGGTGGTACTGGTTTTGGTGCCATTGTGCTGGACTAGACTGAGATCGGACGTGATGGATTATCGACGAAGAGTCGACGCGTTTCTCGATTCGGATGTTGTCACGGCCATTGCCGTTTAGGGAGGTTGCGCATGCGTATGCTCAAGCCACTGGTGCCAACATTCCATCTTGTCCTCTAACCACTACTATCTTCAATGGACTTTGTGAGCGTCGCCTTTTATCATGTTACATTTCGTTAAATGAAGTTGTAGTTTGGCGATCCGAACGGCCTCGGTGGCCCAGGAGGGCTGTTCGCCCAACTTGCTCAGTAGGTTTCACAACATCATTCACACATCAGGGATCTCACTCAAGATCGTCATAGGGGATTCGGTGGTCCACTTGGACCTCGACTCGGCCGTGCCCCAGCTAGGGCGTATGATGAATATCTAAAGGCGTACAGCGTAGCCATGCTCCCCGGCAAGGAGCGAGAGAATCTGTCCTACGGTGGAAAGAGTACGTCTGTCAGATGGCATCTATCCACTCGCTCGCTACTAACTTACTCAAACTACAAGTTGTCATGCCGCCTTCTGCACTGGCTCATCTCACGAACTTGGACCTCGAATCACCATGGATGTTCCAACTCCGCAACCCCTCGAATAGTGCAGCATCTACGCACTCGGGTGTCTTGGAGTTCATTGCAGAGGAGGGGATCGTACATCTCCCATACTGGATGATGAGGACTCTCCGCCTCGATGAAGGTGACCCTATCCGAATCACCGGGACCGAACTGCCAAAAGGCAAGTTCGTGAAGCTACAACCACAAACAGTCCACTTCCTCGAGATCTCAGATCCGAAGGCTGTGTAAGTCCAGTTCTTGTCCTTACAATGCATGCTCAAAACTAACGCGTTCATAGTCTAGAACAAGCACTTCGTAACTTTTCCGCTCTCACGCAAGGTGACATCATCGAAATATCTTACAACTCGATGGTATTCGGCTTTCTTGTGATGGAAGCCACACCAGGAGGCGGAGGAATATGTGTTCTTGACACGGATCTCGAGGTCGATTTCGCTCCCCCTGTTGGTTATGTAGAACCCGAACGACCCAAAGCCCCACCGCCATCGACGATGGCGTCGAAACTCAACATTGATCTCAACTCATCATCACCTGGATCGTCTCGACCGTCGTCCTCGCTTGCAGGCGGATTTGTCACGGGCGGACCGTCCACCGTGAGCAAAGGTGGTGATCACTGGGAAAGCTTCAAGGGTAAGGGTGAAACTCTGGCAGGACGAAAGACCAGAGGAAAGGGCATCAGCCACCGTGGCGTGGAGGATGTTGCTGATGGTAGCAAAATCTTGCGCACAGAGTTGGTCCAGTCCGTTCTTGGTTGGACCAATCGCTAACGTTTTGCCTGCAGCAAACAGAATGTTGTCACGAGCGATATGCTAGAAACCGAGGTCAAGGTTCCAGCAGCGTTGACCATTCCATTTGGGAAGCTATTCTTTGGTTTCAACGTCGTTCCATATGTGCCTCCAGAACCGAAACCATCAGAATCTGCTGGCCCTTCGAGTCCGCCTCCAGTGCGTGCCATGTATTGGTGTGTCTCGCTCGCTCACATGGCTGTCATTCCTAGGCATCATTCACCGGCTCTGGGAACACTCTTAACGGTCGAACCGCTCAAGCGACCTCAACAAAGGGTAAGGAGAAGGAAGCCTCTGTTTCGCCGTCGCAAGCTAGTCAGCAATCGTGGGGAGCTGGGCAGACTCTGGGTTCTCGGTCCCCACCGTCAGCACACGTCCCTCCGAGCTTCCGAGGTCCTTCGCTCAACACATCTGCATCCTCACCGGCTAAATCTCAGCCCAAAAGACGGAGTCCAACCCCCGATTGGGGTGTAGATGATGATGATATTATCGAGATCGATAGTGACTGAACATTGCAGAGGATGATGGGTGATACGATCGTACAATATGTTCCTAATCAGACAGTTACGCAATTTGAAGGATGATCAATGATTTCGAGGTTTCGCGAGGCAAACAAATCGGTGCAAGTATAAGCTTCGGTCAGCAGAACTATCTAAAGCATGACTACGCCAACACCTCTTCCAGCCCCCACAGCACCGATGGCCCTAGCGCCCGCCAATACTGTCGTTCTCCAGTTGTAGAGGTAGAAGTTGAGCAAGCCATCGCCTTCACCAAACTTGAATCTGCATTAGACAAAACCGTAAACTGAAAGGTACTTGCCACAGCTTACCTTGATATCTCCCAGGAAGCTCATGTTATCCATCAGACTGACCGCATTGAAAACGTCGAACTTTGCTTGGTGGGCAATGATCAGTGCATCGCCAAGTAGCTGACCGAGCCGCTTCTTTAATTTCTCTTCCTTATCTTCTCCCGACACGAACGCGACATCGCTTGCGTAATAGAATAGGTAACACGCCTCGACGGCGTCATGCTTGACGCTGTTAATCACCGTCGACGGGAGGGAGTAGAAGGAGAAGAAGTCGGTCAAGCGCTGCGTCTCAGGATCCTGATCGACAGACATTCGAATGCGATGAGGAACGGAATCTACGGCTGCAACGCAAGACACTACTCACCTCGACGACGTACGTCCACACCACCTGCTTTGGCCGTCTGCCGTTTTCCGACGGCTGGTCTAGTTCTCCTCGCCCACTGAGGAACTGGTGTCGTACTTCTTCGACCGTCATGAGGTGTACCATGTCGAAGCGCTGCATGTACCGCGCGAACAGCTCCGCCACTTCAGGGACATCCTTTTCTTCTATCTCGCGCAGACCAGGTAACGTGGTCTTGGGATCTACTTTGTATTCACGAATCATGCGTGCGAGCGTCTTGTTTCGTGGAACGTAGGCGAATTTGACGTCGATGAGTTTCGGCACATTGATCAAACGATGATAGTAACTGCGTGGTCGTGAGATGATGCTCCTTGGTACAAGGTCGAATGAAACGTACCGGCAAGTTGCAACCGGAGTTGGGAGGAGAAGCCCCACGGTGTAGATGGCCTGGGCTACCTCACAGAGGTTGACTCGTCGGGTGACCTCTTTGATAAGCACAGGTGTGAGTCGCTTAGAGCGGAGTTTCTTGTGGACACAGAGGTAATTGATTTCGCTCGCGATAAAGGTGCTGCGCGAGATCAAACTCAGATAACGAGAAGTGCATGAAAGAGCTCACTTTTTGCGGACGCGAAGTTTCATAGGAACACCAGAAATGAACGCGACGAGCTTCTTGTTCGAAGCGACTCTGACACCAATGTGCCATTCTTTGTGATAACCCGGAGGTTTGAGTGCCCTAGTATGGCGTCAGTTTTTCGCCTTCTACTATGAAGAAAGTATACCATTCGAGAAACTCGGCGCTATACTTGAAGCGGAAGGCAGCTTCGTCATCTTCGACATAATTGAGGGACAACAGGTCGTAGACCTCTTTGATCTGATGCGCGTGAGCGCAGATTGCTAGGAAACAAATAGAAACATACCTGCTTGGGGTCATTGAGATCGAGGGTGGACCATTCGAAGTCTTTTGGCAATGGATATGGGTCCTGCCGAACATCGTCTACAGCTTTTGTGGGCTCGATGTACCCATCTTCAGCCGGTGGATCGTCCCCTGCGCAAACAATGTCCGTTGAAATAAGTCCTGGTACTGAGGCCAATTGGCTCACCCAGTTGAGGGACGGGTTGTGTCGCCCAGAACTTGGAAAGGATGACCATGCACGAAGAAGATAAAGCAGGCCCGGGCAAACGATACCTTGTGCTCCGCGGAAATAACATTTCCGTGTCCAGTAGTGCTCGCCTTGCCCTTCAGCGCGTTCATCAACATCAAGTTATTCAACGCTTGTCTAACAGCGTCGGCGTTGTCCGATGGTGCACCGACGTCGATAGTGTGATCTAGTGGTTTCTTCTTCTTCTTGCGTTTGGATGTCGATGCTTTCGGGGTTTCCGTCGCGTTATCTGTATGTTCGGGGTGTTCATCCTCTGATCCGGAAGAGTTGTCTTCCAGCTCGCTTTTGTGTGTAGGGTTGGTCGTATTGGACATGATGTGTGACACAGCCACAACATTGCGTGGATCGATATGCGGATACGTGATTATAATCATTGTCTAGTGTGCAGGATGGAACAAGGTGTTGGTGATCAAACAATACGATACGTAATTGAGTCGCGGTATAGATCAGCGACCCTGGACTTAATCGACGCCCCTTCGTCTTCTCTTGACTCTTTCTGCGAGAGTGGTATTTTCAATGAGATGAATGGCGTCTTCAAGTAACACCGAATCCGTGATCACAGGAAGTTCGTTCTTCTCAGGCGGTATAAGACTAGTTTTCCGCGACCGTTTATTGCTCGAGAGCCGGCTAGCTGGGGTTGCGGTTGGCGTGGAGCTTGGAGTAATTTCTACCGAGGTAGGAGAGTTTGGCATCCCGTAAGAGGAGAAAGTCTTCAAATCAGCCGTGAAAAGAACCTGTTTTCGTATCAGTTGGTGAACCTGCAAGTTGTGCTAAATACGCACGGTATGTGCCCAACCAGCATATTCTCCCCAAATATCGGCCAGTTTGGTGTTGATCTCGTCGTAGAGTTTTGGAGTCATAGAAACTTTCTTTGAACCCCGAGAACTGCCAGTGAATCCATAATGTTTCGTTGCGATCTGATGGACGTGGGTGTCCACCGGAATAACTTCTCTCTATAAAACGAATATCTGCATCAATTCCGAGTATGCTAGCCAGGGATCTGAAGGTACCTTGTCTAGACTCATGAGCAAAACACAGTCGGCAACCTTGCGACCAACACCAACAAACTTGAGTAGCTCTTCTCTTGCGTTCAGGGTATCCAAGTCCCTCAAAGTCATAAGCCACTTTTCTGGAGCTTCGACAACACAGTGCGCCGTCGAATTCGTCATCGCAGTACCATGATTTTCGACCAGCATCTTTGCCGTTCGTTGAATGTAGTCTGCACGATAACCAAAACCAAGTGACCGTAATTTCGTAACAACCTCAGGGGCAGCAAGTGCACTCGGGGGTGGGAGAGGATGATATAAGACAACATCATCCGAGTCAGAAACTTCGAGGGACAGGAGAGGTGGAGAGAAGTGCTTGCAGAGGTCCTGTACCATCTTCGTTATACGTGCGATATTGTTGTTCGAAGAGCATATAAATCTATGTGTGATCGTGTCGAGGTTCGAAACCAGCACTTTCTGTTCACTCACGAGACGAGGTTCTCCCAAGGATCTTGTCGTAGCATGCGAATTCCAGGGAAACGGGCTCGTACATTGCGGAAGACGGGATCTCGATTACTCCATTCGTCGTATAGTTTAACGAGGTCGACGTCCAGCTGAAAGTAGTCTCTGAGCCAAGCCAGAGTTTCGTCCTCGAGAGCGCCAGCTCGAGTGGTGTCGTTTGGGAAGACGGAACGATAGAAAATGGCGTCAGAGGACTGTCTCAAGCAGACGAGACGGTCTCGCAGACAAAACCGGTATTCATACGCGATGGATGCGTCGGAAGGATCACAGACAGGATAACTCGTCCACCGAAAGGACTGCCCACATTTCAACGCGGCAGACAAGGACAGCTGGGCAAGTGGCAGAGTAAGACATCGGAACCCTGCTGGGGTGGTAGTCATAACCAAACCTAGTGTGCGGTTGTTTACTTACCACTACGACACGACCTCGATGGCGACATTCGCTTCTCCAGCGCCCCGAAGGACCCATAGATATGCGACACCGCGACCGTCGTCTGGGACACCACCTAGACCGCGCAAGCTCGCTCACCGCGTCGCGCCTGTCGGTACACCTCCGCGTTCAGTAGCAGAGTCTGGGATGGAGGTCGACGAAGCACCGACACCTGGCGCATATGCCCAAGCAGAGAGGGCATCGAGTCAAAAAGATGCCATATTCGCGAAAACGGAGGAGTTGATAGTCGGCTTGTATGGCGCATTGCCAGTAGAAGTCAAACAAGCTCTCCGTTCCACAGGTACGTGACCTCGCGAGCTACTCTGTATGCCAGCTCACCATTCCCGTTTCACATAGATTTTCTTGTGGAATCGTATGCGGGTTGCGTAGACGTCGTCTCGGGGTACACGCTTGTCGCGTCTGCAAAGACGTGCTTCCTCTGGTCGCATTTTACGCTTAAGCCAAACTCTCCAAGCCCAACGTGCTATATTCTGCCGTGTCCTCCTCCTTCTCCAGCTCACATAAATACCACATCCCCCGCACCACATCATGCCATTGTCCCTTCGCGTTCGCGCTCTGTTGAACCCGGTCTCATCCTCGTCTCCCCCAGCGGTGCGACGCGTTTTTGGCCTTCAATCTCTTCTGGACTTTCAGGAGGAGGTACATTTGAAACGGTGGATCTCCCTCTCGAGGTCTCAGAAGAAGAATATGTTTCGTGTGTTGTTCGAACCGATCTGGGGAGTCTCGGCGGTGTATCTGGAGGGACATATGCATACCTAGCTGCTACGTCTATGGGCAGAATATTTCGATTGGGAGTTACCTCTCAAGGCGGAAAACACACCCTCACAATGCGGCCTTTTGCTCCTTCAACGCCGTCTTCTTCCCTTTCCCTTGCGCGCCTTTTGGGATGGTCAGCGCCGTCTCCTGCAGTACGACCGCAGCCTGGTAATGTTGTCGCGCTCGCATCATCCAAAAACAACCTTTTTGTTTTGGTCGACATGCGGGTCCAAAAATGGTCATTAGGAACGGAAGAGCTGAAGTCTGAGACAGATGTAACGGGGGTGGTGCAGGAAGCAATCGGTGGCGGCGTTGGTATTGAAGATCTGGAGGGTGTCGATCTCGCTGTTGAGAGGTGAGCAAACCGTGAGCCGTTTGGTCCTAGCTAACGTATGCCAAAGTTCAAACACGCTCGTTCTTTTGGTTTCATACGCTTCTGCAGGGGCCGAGGAGGACCCTGGTGCGATGATGGTCGACCAGTTCAGCTTTGGACCTCGCAGGGTGTATGTCATCCTCCGCTTGGTAGCACACGGTGATTCATGGGGCGTCGACGGTGTCACTGTAATACCTTACGTTGCTGTGAGCATTCTTTCTTTGTTTCGATGCCTTGCATTAAAACATGCTCCCAGAATGCTTCTTCTCCACCCGCTCATCCACGTTTAACACTCCTTTCTGAAGGAGCGGTCATTGCAGTGTTATTCGGCGAGGTCATCATTTTCTGTGCACGAGGTACGCATTCGCTCCTCTTTGTTTCGCTGCCAGGTATCTCACTCTGGACCACTTCAGACACTCCTTACACCGACCGTCTCGTTCTCAAGTCCTCGAGCGATCGATTCCTCGGGCTTTCTGCTCTCCCCGCTGTTATCACTCTTGACCATGCAGATCCGAACAATAGTATGGACACAGCCATGGGAGCCGAGACAAACGAAGCCGAGGTTCTGATGGTCACGGGCGATTTGATGCTGAGAGTCTCATTGGACGTAGGAAAGGTGCAAGCGTTCAAGGCTGAGTGAGTTTCCTTGTCTCTTTGCCACCATTGCGCCCCCGGATCTCGGTGTATTGATGCATTGTGGAACAGATCCCTTCCTGATCTCCTCAGAGCAACCTTGAAACAAGCCATTTTATACTCACCCATCCCCGCCAACCCTTTACAATTCATCCTCCCACCTTCGCAAGTACTCGACGGAGAAGCGCTCATGCGTGCTGCCGAAGGGATCAGTGCTGCAGCAGTTACTAGTGGTGAGTTGTACTTTCCTTTGTTCTGCCTTTGCTTCAAGGTTTGTACCGTTTGGTATTGATCAGTCCTCCTTCGAACCAGATGCCGAAATCGTCCGGCCAAACCATGATCTTACATATCAACTGACGGCGCGGAAAGAGCGACTGAGCTGGCTCATTCGGTTTATCAACGACAATGGTGCTTTGGGAAAGGTCAGTACACCATTGTCCGGTTTATGATCATCCTGCCGTCCTTCAAAAGAAATGCGATCGTTGATGCAGCGATGGACATGCCTAGAGCACAACTGTACAATACAAGTACTGATTCAGTGATCCCTCTAGATGTCTCAAAGAAGTCGTCAGCGCTTGGCGACCGACGCTGAGAAGCTCTACGCATGCCACCAGCTTTGGGTCAGGCTGAACGAACACATCGAGTTAGTCAACTCATGCTCTCCCTGACGCGATTGTTTCTAAGACGAGCATCAGTGCTGGCGCAATTCATTCTCTCATCGTCGACAGTATCCATGCGTTTTCTGCTAGGCATACTCCATCCACTGCAACCCCTTCGTCTCAGGCCTTCTCTCCAGCGACGCCGGAGCCGAACCCCACACAAGACATTACACGAGACTTTTTCAAGTATCGTGTGTCTGATGTGGGAAAGCTTTTGGTATTCATGGTGGAGTATCTGAGTCAGTTAGAAGGAAGTGGGTACGGAGGAACCGGAGCGCTGAAAGAGCTTGGTGGAGCTGTTGTGGTCAGTCGTCTACATCGTTTCAGACTGTCTGAGCCATGCACCCAACTTGATCACGTTGTACCTAGGGCACTCTTCAAGCCGCACTTTCCTACCGGGCATATAACATTGGCGTGTACGGCGTCGAGCTTCCAATGATCAAACCGTGGACAAGCAGACCCGCTGTTGTCGATGCAGCGCTAAAGCTCGTCGATTCCGTGACAAAGGTGGCTACAACTAGCGGGGGAAGTAATGTTCCCAAGGACGTGGTGGATATGTTACCTGAACTTGCTACGTTGTTGTTTGCGTGTATGCAGGAGAGGCTAGATTGGCTCTCAAGGCACGCTTTCTTCGTTATCGCCGTATAAAGCTGTTAACGTGTACTTTTTTGACCTCCTAGCCCGATGGCAGCCGACGATCCAAATTCGCAAAGGGACAGGAAGGAGATAGAAGAGAAGTTCGCGCAACTCAGACCTGAAGTCCTCGAAACGCTGCGTACGTTGCTTTATACAATTCTTGGTCGAGCCTCACCATGGGATCCCTTATTTAGGCCGGACCTCGCACCTTCAGCAAGCTCTCGCCCTCGCAACCACCTATACAGACTTTCCCTCCCTTGCGTCGCTTCTCCTCCGCCCGATGCCATATCCCCCTACCTCAAATCCTCAAGCGCCTCTCGTTCAAGATTACCTTGCCAAATACGGTGATGCGTTTGGCAGCGAAGTCGTCCGTTGGTGTATCGAGCAAAGCGAGGCTCGCGTCGTCTTTGCCGAGGAAAGCGTATGGGGGCCCATCATGGACAAGCTGTTCGCAAGGGATCCGAAAGGTAAAGGAAGAGAGGGCGAAGAGCGTACAGTCAAGTCGGAGTACAACGGCGTGGCTTGGATCAACGACATGGGAAGGGACAGGTTCGGAAACGCGAGCAGGAGGTTGTTGGGAGAGGCAAGGGGTGCGAGCGACCTTGGAGTGAAGCATGTAGGTGTTTGCGTATTCCTTCGTCATCACGCTAACGGTTGATGCTAGTTCACGCTCTCCCTCGGAAAACTTTCCCAGTTGGCCAATTTGCAGGAAGGCGGAACGTTGGACGAGAGGATGCTCGATGGTACGCTTTCATCATGCTCCCCGAGGTTCGCAGTTTTCGGATTTGACGACCTTTTTTGCCTTCGTGACAGCATTCCATGATGGCCTGGACTTTATCGCCGTGCAAGAAAAGTTGCTCGCCGATTTCCAGAGCGTGGTGAACTCGATGCGTGGAAAGCAGAAAAATAGCCTGGATGCGCAGGTGGACGCCATTTTGTATTCGAAAGCGAGGAAACTCAAGGAGGGAGATCGCCAAGGTCTGATAACAGTGCGTATCTGGACCCTGTGCAACTCGTAATTTCACTCACCCCGAATCACCAAAGGTATTCAAAAATCACACGAGGGACATCTTGCAGGGCAAAGTGTTGAACGTCGAAGGTCTCGTGGACGTACTGACGCTGAAAGATAATGAGGATAGCATAGATGACTATGCGACTGCGTTGCAGTTGCTGGCGAGAGCCGAGGTAGTTTCCTCGTGTTTTGACCGTCATCATTGGAATGCTGAATCCGACATTTCAGGACACTCCAGATGCTCGACGACTGTCGTCGTTCAGAAGAGCTTGGTGTCGAGTGTACTGCCACGATGAGTATGTTTTCCGCTCTCTCGGTATGTTCCTTTCGCGCATACATTCCAACACCCTACTTTACAGCTGGAATGCCATCCGCAAAACGGCCAACGTTACCGACGCACAACTGAAAGCCCGCTTCTGCGCAACCGCATTGTACCACACCCTCATCATCATTCTACCGACGATTGCCACTGTTACTCCGAACGAATCACTGCCAGAGGGCATTGACCTCGATCCTTCGCAGTGTGTACCTGTCCCCCTCATGCCGGAGACGTCGTCACGGTTCCCTGGCATGCCAGATGAGATGGTAGGCGAGCTGGCGAGAGACTTTAGAGCTGAGAGTTCTGTGGTGGAAAAAATGAAGTTGGAAGATGTCTACTTCAGAGTGAGGGAGTTGGTTATGGAGGAGATATGAGATGCGATTTCTCGTCTACGTAGGTCCACCTTGTTGTATGCGTCATTGAAAGCGCTGTTTGAAGCGCTGGTACTCTACGCGCGCAGCGAGCACGATGTTTTCCCAATTACGCTTCCTCCACTCGTTCGAGTATTCGTCCTGTCTCGTCTTTTCTTGCATTACCCACTTCTTGTAGAATTCCGAGAGCGCATTCTCATGTACTTCGGGAGTGGCTGATTCGGGAAGAGAGGCCAAGACGGACTGCTTGGCCGCTTCGAACCGAGTGTTGCTCTACTGTATCCGTGAGTGAGGGTAGGGATCGGACTGCATTACGCACGTCTGCCCAGTAGTAGTGATTGAACGCGTCGAGCGACTCTCGAGCAAGCTTGTACTGTAGCTCTAACGTGTGGTCTTGTGGAACGTCTGAATCTGTGAACTCGTCTAGAGAATACGGGTGACGAGCGTGCGACGGGAGCGGGGTGGGGATGTCTGTATAGATGATGGGACGGAGGTTGGAAACGGGGTCGTTCGGTCCAACGAGGTGTCGAGCTGAGAAAGATGCGTGAAACGAGCGTACGCGCGGACGGACTAGAAGCGACGTCGCCCTGTAGTAGCAGTGCATCACAAGGAAATCACGAGCGAAAAGGAAAAGGCAACTAAATAAATAGAGCTCGTCTTGGACACGCGGCCATTTCTCGCTTCATCCGTTTTCCTTCCCTTCTACACCATAAGACTACTATGCGACGATCTCTGGCACTCGTATTGCATGCAGGCGCGGCAGGCATCATGAGCTGGGGATGGTACGCCCTCGGCGAAGCAGTGACTGGGGTCGGGAGCTGGATGAAAACCCAAAAGGGAGGCTATTTCCAGTTCCTAACAAACCAAGGGTAATGGCACTCCTTCCTCCCACTGAACCCGTAATACTAATCAAACCGTATCATAGTCTGATCATCTCATGCGCATACATGTTCGTCAGTCTCTTCTGTGATTTGTTCCCCTCCATAAAAGGTACGTGCAGCTCGGCCGAGATCAGTCCGCGGCGAGCTGATAAGCACACATCCTACTAGTCGTTCGCCAGGTCAAGAGGTCGATCCTTATGATATCCTTGCCAGTGAGAGATCCTCCCCGTTTCTCAGCGGACCCGACTCCGAGCTCACCCACATCGCTTGCTACCACAGTTGGAATTCGTCGTCACGTCCATCTACTGGTCTCTCCTCACGTTCTTCCCATACCTTATCGTGCTTCCCTTGGCCGAACAGACCCCGGGTGCCCCACCAAGACTTATGCATCTCCCGCTCAAGCTCGATCTAGCATTGCATGCCGTGCCGCTGTTCAGCCTCTTGATTGACTTCTTCTTCTTCGAATCCAAGTTTACAAAAGCGCATGCCAAGGCCGCGCCGGCAGTCGTCGTCGCCTTTGCCATCTGGTATGGTTCGTTTGTCGAATACTGCGCCACCTTCAACGGATCCTGTAAGTCCTCTCGTCGTCCCCCGCACCTCGACACACCTGGGAATTTCTGACGCTTTCATTTGAACACCCAATGTCCGTCTGGATTAGTCCCATACCCGTTCTTGACGCATAGTTCATTCCCGGGTCGCGTCTTGATCTATACCATCACTGCGGGAATCGCCCTGAGTTGCTTCAGGACGCTCAACGCCTTGCATGCTTGATTCCCCAACGCGTCTTCTTCTATCTAACATGGGATATTTCAGACTATACCATAGATAGTTATTTCTGCTCATGACTAGACTACATACGCTTGTCGCACGGATTTAAATTATCTCCGAAGGGGAAAATGACTTTGTTTATGCCTCGAGGTCGGCTAGCTGAGCCTCAAGGCTCTTGAATTTTCTGTGAGTAGCTCCAACGTCGTTTCAGCGCGAGTTGCATGATCACCAACACCAGACTTCCGGTGAGTGCCATGAGCTAGGGAGATATGTCAGTACGTTGCCTTTGGTGGATCTCCATGATCGTACCCCACTGAAGAGCGAAGGTTGCCACCACCTGTATTGCGTGGTGAGCAGCATACCCGAGATGGGTGTTCCTTCAAGGTTGAGCAGATGAGATATCAAATGATCGTATCAGATTTCGCATAGGGACCCACCGATAAGACAACCTATCCCGGCAAACATCATTCCGACTCCCATCCGAGCACTGATTATCGATCATCCACGATGAGCATTCGAAAGTGGAACGACAGAGCTTGTGGGAACAACGAACCCGAGTTCGGAAAGATCAGCGGTGAGATGTGCCATGAGGGGGGCCATCAATGCGATGTCTGTCGACGGGTATCATTGGTTGAACATAAATAAAAAAACGGGAGAATAAGAAGAACCGACAGATTCCGGAAAAATATCCATATAGCGTCCCAAGGGCTACGACCGTCCCGACGCCGTTCAGACCGATCAAGCCGAGAGCGACAACGCCGCATGAGGCCATCGTGATACTCATCAGTATCGGTACGCCAATCCATGATGCGACGGATCCGGTGGATATTCGTCCTATCAAGCTTCCTCCGTTCAAAATCACAAACTAGTAAATCATCGGATCAGGACGTGCAACCCGGGTAGCAGAAACAGACCACATACAGTGTAGAATGAAAACGTCTCTGAATTTCCATGTTTGACGGAGTCCAATTGCAAGTAGAAAAGTGGGAACAGGAATCCGACTTCGAAGCAGAGCAATCTACGGGCCGTCGGCAGTGTCGCTTGTTAGAAACAGCCACTCGTTTTAACTTACTTGAAAGAGTACTCACCCAACACACATCATACAAAAAGGCACGTCATGGACCATACGCCTTCCGACAGACAAATGATTTGGAGATTTTTTAGGTGCTTCTAACCGTGTGCGCATGAGGAAACAGGCGACGAGAAGGAGGACGGTGACCATGGCAGCACTTATTCGTACGCCGTTGGCAAAACCCACACTCCTGTTGAACAAGTAATTCAACATGATAGGGTGTATGAGTGATCCGATGGAGGTCCCAGAGATAACTAGACTCATTGCAAGCGTACGACGTTGGCAGAAATACTGCGAGACCACTGCCATCGTCGGGACAAAGAGTAATCCCTGAGCTATCCCGAGACCAATCCCTTGGGTAAGCAATATCTATCAGTCCCCATGTCGGTGAGACGGTTCATATCTATCTGCAGAAGGAAGATGACCATACCACATAAAATTGACCTGGTCGGGCGAGCGAGAGCCCGAACATGCTGATTGACTGCAATAACGACCCTCCAATCAACAGGTAATAGCTTGGAGCTATCAGTATCTAGGTCAGCGTTGAGACGATTGGGACATACAAATATCCGCGATCGTGTAGCACACCCGCTACGATACCGAAACTATTCCCCAAGAATGCATTGATACTTCCTATCCATCTGTCGGGCAGGTTTCGTATCCGCCCCACGAAAGCATTGGATAAAACCTACGAGATCGTAGACGGCAATTCGTTGGTGAGGTAATGCAGGGTATAATAGTCTGCGGCCATCAATACAAGGTCACAGGGGGATTCGCCGGGAAATTCATACCTTGATAAACGCCAAACGAAACGGTGTACCTTAATTTTGTGTCGATGAATGTATCGCTCACAAAAGTATATTTTATGCCAACCCGAAACCACAAAATAGAATTAGGGCCCTATAAGGCGTCAGACCATTCGCATTTCTCAGAGTAGTTCAGTGAAAGCAGAATAAAACCTACCCTCCGATAACAGTACACCACGCTGCAGCGCCGCCTTCAGGAAATTGATCAGGTTCGGTTCCAGCCTTGTCAGATCCAGCCTTCTCATTTAAAAAAGCTAGCGATGGAGGCTCGGCCACGGTTTGGATAGATGAGGTGCTGGAGGGCATCCTATGTGCTAGAAAGAAATGGGTGGTCACCTGTTTGCTGGTGAGAGGACGGCGACCGCTCTGCTGTCATACAATAGCACTGCCGGAGACCCTGCAGGCAAGTCACCACTTCTCCAGACCTAGGGTACGAAACGGGAAGGGTCTTAATGATGGAGTGCAGAGGCCCTGTGAGCAGCCAGCCACATTACATATACGATACTGTAATCGAATGCAGGTCAGTTAGCACCTAAAATGTGGAACAGAAAAATGATTGGCCATGACCGAGTTTCAGAATGGCCGCGCTTATCATGATTTGCAAGAAAGCCACGTAGTACAATCATCGCGGATTATCCGCTTTGCCGATATCGCCTGTTGAAAAATCGGTAGTGGCAATATAGGGACATAAGCCAGATTTGTTACTGCCACAAGTCACATCTGCAAGAGGGCAGCGGTCAGCAAATCAATATTCAGCGAACCTACTGTCGTTTACAAATGTGAGACAATGGCCTCTTTCATGCGACAGTGGGGTTGTCAGCAACCACCCTGGTCTACCTGGTAGGACTGCTCACGTCCAACTACTAGGCCAAAATGCCTCACTGGCATGAAGTGCTGACAGCAATATTAATCGACTTTCATGAACCATTTAGCTTCAGATCGGATCCTAACTTCGTCGGATCAGCGTTCTTGTCAACGGTTTGAATTTGACTGCCGCATCGGAGGAAACGTGGAATCAAGGGATCTTACTATGTAGTAGCAAAAAATAGACTCGGACAACCTTGCGTCCCATTACATATTAGTTGTTTGTAGGTGTAGGTGTAGGTGGCGCAGACGGACTTGCTGGAAATTGGAATGATACAATCCTAGAAGCGTATCATCAGGCTACCATATGCATATGGGCCCATCAGTGATGTCAAGGCTAGGTCCCATCACCATTCGGCGGCACCACGGCTCTTGTTAAAAGCACGGTCAACCCCGATGTCATCGACATGCAAGGTCGGCGGTCACCGTATCAAGGACTTTTCCTAGACTACTAGCCCCGTGTTGAAACCGTTCTTCGTCTCTTCATTTCCTCTTTTATAGTTTACGCACACTGCAGGATCTCCGTAATGATGTTATTGATATTGCCAATTACGCCCGACGGTCATGACGCCTTCAAAGCCACGCCGTACACCTATTATGGGATCACGCAGCTTCTGTCGAAGGCCCTTGGAAGTTCGGCCCTGCGTTGCAAGTTGCACTTTAGACTGGGAGTAGTCAAAAATTTTAGTAGCTCCCCGGCGCAATTCGACCCTTCCAAGCGCTGCGCAGGTCAGGTCCTCCCATCCTCTTGCTCAACGCCCTCGGGTCATGTAGTTTGCTTGATCTATCTCTTGTGTCTCATACTAGCAACACTACTCCAAGTTCTCCCTCACCCAGCAACTACTCCATGGAGGATGCAACTCGGACGACTACTGTTTCTGTCAGTCCGAACTACAACTTCACTCCATAGTACGGTGTTCGAAGAAGTATTACCTCTGCTGGACCCAAGTCTGCATCAAGCTCTACCTATTGGTCTTGGTTTAATCTTGTCAACCGAAACAACCCCGATGCCCCTGGCCTAGGTTCCGAGTGGTAAGTACGAATATATGCGCTCGGTGACCAGTTCTGACATCTCACGAAGAAAATTTTCTGCTGTTGCCATTAGATGACGAGAACGGGTCCCGTGGAGACAGACAGGGAAAGTAACGCAAGTCGTCCCTTCTCATTTTTGACATGGACGCGTCCCAATGCAATGAATGAACCAATATCGTACCTTTCTCCCGTCCATCTGCAGGGTATTTCACTGCAATGTTTTTCTCAGTAGTGTTGGTGTGTCGCTTTCAAGTCCCATTTCTCAAGATGCGGCGACTTGTATGCAGGGTCACTCCTGAAACGGTCTTAAGTAGTAAGTGATCTGGTGAAAGTGATCTGGTGATACTTCAGAATCATCGTCGTCGTCGTCATTGAGCGTCTGCACAACATGCCCTCGGACGTTATCATTGATCCACACTATAACAGAAATCCAGTCTCCCGCTATCCTGTATGATACAGAGAATTCTTGCAAGGCCAAAACCGAACTATGTCAATTCCCCCCGAGGGTGGCACTGCAGCATGGTGCAGTCGTCGGCGCGTAGGCGTATGGTTTGAGAGCATCGCGGACGTGATGTCAAGCGGTCTCGCGATGATGAGCGGAAGCAACCCCAGCTGAAGGAAGCATAGCGTGTGATGCGTTCAAGAAGTGTGCACCGAAGATTCCTGTAATCAGCGGGTGGAGGGTGGCGGAGCACAGTACGATATATCCTCACTTGTCCCGATGGCAGCTGATTCCTGCTCAGGCTATGTATTGAAACACGACCTGAGGCTTTACTCGCCGAGTAGGTCGCTACATTCAAGAGAAGTTGAGATCCTCGGAGATATTTGTTTCAAGGAGGTCTCGGTCGTTCGACTTCTTCGAGCGACCCAATTCCATCGATGAACTGCAACACGGGTGTAGTTTCGGGCACCCCCACCCCAATTACAAAAGGCTCGGCAACCCGTGCAATCACAGCTCCATGTCCCTCGGTGGATTTTGTGCTTGTATCTTGATACATAAACTTGCCGCTCCCAGTGATCGCCCCACGGTACTCCGTACCCTGAATCTTCAGGCATGGACAAGAAAAGCTCTGATGACCGTCCCGACTTCTATCCGACTACGATAAACAAGTTTCCAAGCACCAACGATGAGAAGTGCCACGCAAAGCCTGACGTAGAGGCCGCATCGCATCCACCTATTGATGATACCTCAGATGTCGTCCTTCACACCGAACGTGATATTGCAACTCGGATCATCTCCGTCGACGACGATTCCTCTCTCAATCCGTGGACCTTTCGTGCTTTCTTCCTTGGACTGGGTCTGTCTGCTTTTGGTGGTTCCTTGGGTATGTTTACCGCCTCTTTAGTCCGTCTATTTCTTATACAAAGCAGCCGAAATCTACTATTTTAAACCGGTCAGTTCATCCAGGGCCTCTTCTATCTGTCTCACCCCATCGATGCTAGCAAACAGTCTTGGTTTCCTTGATGTTTCTTGGTCTCGTTTCCTACGTCCTTGGAATTGCAATGGAAATGTTCATCCCTCGTCGCGGTCTATTCCGTTACTTGAATCCCGTAAGCGTCCACCCAATTACTCCCGCATCCCTCTATCTGAGACACCCTGTACAGCATCCTTTCAATAAAAAGGAAAATGCCTTCATCATTATCATGGTTAGTGCTGCAGCAAACTCTGCTCTCGCAACGGAGGTCCTTGCCGTACAGCGCCTGTACTACAACATCACCCCCAATGCTGCAACCTCTATCTGCTTGTTATTTTCCAGTCAGCTCCTTGGTTATGGCATCGGTGGCGCATTCAGATGTGAGTATCCTTTGGGCAGTTAGAATGATCTGCTTTCTGATCTGCTTCGATGAAACAGCCGCTCTACTTTATCCTTCAAAAATGCTTTATCCCAATATACTCCCGCTCATGTCTACACTTGATGCATTCTTTCATGATGGTGTGAATGCCCGTCGTAGACTTCAAGTATTCTATCTCGTTTTCGGAGTGTAAGCCCCCCTCTGGTTCCTTTTTTTCGAATGGCGGTCCATCTCGGGATTTCTAGGATCTTTATATGGGAACTCTTCCCAGAGTGGATCTTCCCCCTTCTTACCGGCTTGTCGATTTTTTGCCTTGCTTTCCCAAAGAACGCTGACGTCACTCGAGTGTTTGGCGGAAGTAATGGAGACGAAGGCCTTGGTCTTCTCTCCATTTGCTTCGACTGGCAGGTTAGTATTTGTGTTATCAGAAAGCCGATGTTGTGATACCCCTATCCCAATCCTAGTACATCGCTGGTTTTATCAACCCCATGGCAATTCCCTTGAGCGCACAGGTAGGTCCCAGATAGACAATGTACACGATCGTTGCATTCAACAAGACAACAGCTCTCCGGCTTCATCGGGTATTCAATATGCATGTGCGTCTTCAATCCATAGGCAAACGAGCTTGTCTAATATGCTCTTGTCAGAGTCGTTTTCGTTGCAGTCTTTTGCAATAATATCTGGAAATCCCAAAACTTTCCCTTCGTATGCTCGGTTCAGTTGACACCAGACATCCCACCTAACACAGATTGCAGTTATCTCAACTGTTGTTCTACGAGAACGGCACTGTGTACAACCAGACATTGATTCTGGATGCAAATTTTGAAGTCGACCCTACCCTCCTCGCGGAACAGGGATTGCCATACTATGCCGGAACCTGGATCGTATATCTGCTTGCCACAAACATGGGACTGGCAGCCACCTTTACTCACTTACTCCTTTGGAATCGCGACGAGCTACGTGTTTCCTTCAGCTGGATGTCTCTCTCCAACCTTCGCAAATCGTGGAATGAACTTCAGTGGAAGAACATCGATTGGATGTTCTGGAAGGACGATGGGATGCGGGAGCAACCTAAAGAGGGCGAGGACATTGACCCTCACTATGCCCAAATGCTCAAAGTACGTCTTATGCCTCTGTCATTTCATGTAACGACAAATCAATGATTCTTCGTCGCAGTATCCTGACGCCAATAATAGCTGGTATTACACTACGTTCGTGTTATCGTCTGTGGTGGCCTTGGTGGTCAATTACAAGAGCAATTCCACTTTACCGTGGTGGGGCTTTGTTATATCTGTACTCCTGGCCATCACATCCACTGTCTTCTTCGGAGCATTGTTCGCTATCACGGGGTTTTACCTCCCTATTCGTAAGTTACCTATTCCAATCAACGTTTGAGCCATCTTATTGACTCTGACCATCAATAGAGACTTTTGTGCAAATGATAGCAGGGTACTTGCATCCTGGCAAACCGATGGCCAACATGTACTTTGTTCTCTATAGTTACAGTTGGTTCAGTTCCTATGCTTATGGGGCCTAGGTTAACTGACCGTTTTCAGATGCTGTCACACAAGCTACTCTATTACTTCGTGACCTTAAAATCGGCCAGTGTATGTCTTCTGGTATTATACTAAACAGCAAAGTCCGATATATTTTGCCAGATGCCAAGCTCCCTCCCCGTGCCTCCTTCACTGCTCAAATCATGGGCACTCTCCTGGGTGCTGTTCTGAACTACTGTAAGAGTGTGCAATCTCGATTCTCGCATGTGCTTACCATTGTTTCTAGTATTAATGAACTCTATCATCGACAACCAGCGGGAGATTCTGCTTTCCATCCAAGGAACTAACATCTGGTCTGGTCAGCAACCACAGCAATATAACTCCCAGGCCATTGCATGGGGTGGCGTCGGTCGCGAATTGTTCTCCGTTGGCAAGAGATACCAGTGGGTCGTATGGTCATACCTAATCGGACTTGCCGCGCCGGTGCCATTCTGGATTATGCATCGCTATTGGCCCAAGTTGCGAGCTAACTACCTTTACACGCCTATTATGTGGTATGTGCTTGATCTCCCTGTGGAAGTATAGTAGTTTCTTACGCACCACTTCTGAAGTTGGGCCATCGGCTGGCTCTGTGTGGGAATCAGTGCCTCTAACACAGCTAGTTTCGCAGTCGCCTTCATCTCTCAATGGTGGATCAGAACACGACATCCTCGTTGGTTCCAGAAATACAACTACATTGTCGCTGCAGGTAAATTGATTTGTATCTTTGATCCATGGATCTTCTTGAGCTGGTCACTCATGCGCATTGTGACAGCTCTCGACGGTGGCACCCAAGTTATGGTGTTTATCCTTTCCTTTGCCGTCCTGGGTGCAGCGGGTACTGCCCACCTCTTCCCCACCTGGTGGGGGGCCAACCAAAACGGAAATTACGATCGTTGCATGCACCTTACTTAGGAACAATTTTGAAAATCTGTTCTATAAAAATAAGTACTACAACATTGATAACAATCGGTATAGTATGACCGAGCATTTCTTTCGGGTGCTTTAAAAATCGCCTGTACATTCTACTGTAACGCATCGCCATTCTAGCCCACGAAAATGGGATTTTCAAACCGATGAATGACCCACACTTGTCTTCGCACATCAAATATCCTGTTTTTCAACTGATAGCTTCTGGCGTCGTATCAGTGCGACTTGCATCATCACCAACAATCCAGTCCCAGTAAGCACGCAGAGCTACCCGAAGGCGTGAGTACCTCGCCTGTCCAGAAGCAGCTCAGCTGGCACTTACCCCACCAGAAAGCGAAGGTTGCCACCACTTGTATTGCGAGGTGAGGAGAGCGCCCGCAACAGGCCCAGCTTGAGATGAACATTCGAACGATGTTGAAAAAGATAATTTTGAAGAAGAACGCACCAAGAAGACAACCGACACCGATGATCGTGATCCCAATTCCCATACGAGCACTGGTCGTCTACGTATGAGCGCTCGAGTCTAGACTGTCGGACGTATGGAAGTAACGAACCCGAGTTCGGATAAATCGGTGGTAAGGAGAGCTATTAGGGGCGAAAGCATAGCGACATCTGAAAGTGAAAGTTGGTGTTGTCAGTCCAACCGCCAGGCCTTACGAAATGGAAACTCACAAACTCCAGAACAATAGCCAAATGTTGTTCCGAGTAGCACTACCGTCAAGACACCACTCAGATCAATCATGCTCAGGACGACAATGCCACACGCAGCGGTCGCTGAAATCATCAGCACGGGGACACCAACATGTGATGCAATGAATCCTGCAGAAAATCGACCTAGCAAGCTTCCAACATTCAAAAGTACCAACTAGGAAAAGTTATGTGAATGACCGGGGGGGGAACTTGAAGTATAAAAAAGTCGCATACAGAATAAAATGAGAATGTCTCCGAGTTTCCATGCTTGACGGAATCCAATTGCAAGTAAAACAGGGGGTAATAGAACCCGAGCTGGAAGAGTAGCAATCTAGGAATTTGCCACATTACTTGTGAAAATCAGCCATGATGTGCCTACAAACACTCACCCAATGCTCATAATACAAAAAGGTACATCGTAAACAATACCCCTGCCGACGGACAAGTAGTTGATTTGATGTTTGGGTGGTTCCAGCCGCGTGCGCATGAGAAGAAAAGCGATGAGGAGCAGGGCGCTAACGAACGCAGCGCTGATCCGCACACCATTGGCAAACCCTATGCCCCGGTTAAACAAGTAGTTCAACATGATCGGGTGTACGATAGATCCAACGGAGGACCCGCATGCAACGAGGCTCATTGCAAGTGTGCGGCGTTGCTGGAAATAGTGAGATACCACCGCCATTGTCGGGATATACATAAGCCCTTGAGCTATTCCGAGGCCGATCCCTTGAGAAAGAAGGATCTATGATTGCATATCGGCGGGATGAGTGATATAGCATGATACCTCGTTAGTAGGACGACAGACCTGACAGTATTGACCCGGTTTGGCGAGGGAGAGCATAAACAAGGAGAATGATTCCAATAAAGATCCTCCGATTATCAGGTGGTAGCTTGGTGGAATTAGCTATCGAATCTCAGGCAACGCACGAGACATAGGACATACAAATAACCGCGATCATAAAGAATCCCAGCAACGACACCGAAAGATGTCACCATAAATGCATTGACACTTCCTATCCATCTGTCGAACTGATCTGTAGCCCCACATACTACGCCAACAAAGTGTAGATGATACGTACGATATCGCAGAGGGTGATTCATTAGTCAGATAATGTAGGGTGTAAAAGTCTGCAGCAGTCAATAGAAGATCACAGGGAATTTGCGGGAGGTCGCATACCTTGATAAACGCCAAACGAGGTGGTATATCTAATCCTCATTTGAGTGAATGCGCATCGCTCAGAGTCAATACTACGCCTACCCAAAACAGCACAGCTGCACTAACGCACTATTGCAGCAAATCAGTCTTATCGTTCAGCATGTTCGAGGCCAAAAATAAAACCTACGCGCCGATGACGGTGCACCACGCTACAGTGCCACCCTCGGGGAATTGACCTAGCTCGTCTTTGGCCTTGTAAGACTTCTCTGTATCATACAGGATAGGGGGAGACGGGATTTCTGTTATAGTGTGGATCGATGATACGTCCGAGGGCATGTTGTGAAGTGACACTCGATGATTATGATGGTTCCGAAGTATCACCAGATCACGCACTACTTAAGAGCGTTCCAGGAGTGACCCTGCATGCAAGTCGCCGCAGCCTGAGGAATACTCACACCTATCACCACTGAAAAGAGTATTACAGCAAAAGACCCTGCAGATAAAGTCGCCATAGACCCATGGGGTTCAGTGTTCTAGAACAAGACGGGAGAAAGGTACGACATTGGTTCATTCATTGCATTGGGACGCGTCCATGGAGAGATACGTCAAGATGAGAAGGGACGACTTGCGTCGCTTCCCCTATTTGTCTCCACGGGCCCTGTTCTCGTCATCCAATGATAGCAGCAGAACGTTTGCTTCGTAAGATGTCAGAGCTGGTCACCGAGCGCACATACGGTCGTGCTTACCACTCGGAACCTAGGCCAGGGGCATTGGGGTTGTTTCGGTTAACAAGATCGAACCAAGCCTGAGACGACTCTATGATAGGTAGAACTTTCGGATGCAAATTCGGACTTGCCAGGTCCGGCAAAGGTAGTGGTTGTAGGTTACGCACACACTCCGCTTTGGCGATGCATCATAGTAACCATGCAAAATTTGCTGTGCTTGTCTCGTACTCCAAATGTGAAACCATCGTACGGTGTCCGAAGAAGCTATTACATACGGTGTCGCTTGCCAGTATTCGGGTCCGAGTCTGAGAGTAGTAGGCTGAGAGCATGGGTTTTACATAATCAAGGTTGGCGATCAATTTCGGACTTACAGAAACACTGTCGTCCGAGTTACAGCGCGGTGGTCCCATGACCCGATACTGGCAACGTTGATAACAATCGGTTCTAGTTCACAGTTGTCGCATAAGTATTGCACAGTGACAATCGGATGTTTTCAACTTCATGAGACTTTATGGCGGAGAGATTATGAAGCGTCACTCCAATTACTATTCAGTTAGATGAAGATCATTTCAGCCTCAGCGCTGGAACACTCGAAGGACAACATTTTGAGTTGTCTCTCTCCTAATTTGTCTCTTCATTTGTAATGGCTGAACTTGCATGGACTCTGAAGCGATGTCGGAAACTGAGTGGGCACTGCTGACGGGGTTTCGTCGCTGAATGTTGCATCATGCCACTGGAGTCGGAATCTGTGCTAAGGCGAGGGCCGCTGACAGTCATCAATTCATTGGCGCCATCTCGGTTGTCAGAGTGGAGGCGACACAAACACATGACTGACTCGGAAGTCTCACAAGATCGGCCCAGTGACCATCGCAGGCTGCGGCCCGTGCGGCAGGGCAGCATCTCAAGTAGTCAAGGGATGTCAGCGGGCGACTCGGACGACGTAACTCTGCATCATGCTTTGCCCGGACTCCCTACTACGGTCACCAAACTTGAACTTGAAAATTTGAAATGACCCGGATTTGGAGAAAGCCGACGAGCTGTCGCATCGCAATACTACGCACGGTCACTGTATTCCGCCGAGGCGGAGTCGTCACGATTAAAATTATTGTACGGTACGTATGTGCTCGCAGGATCAATGAAACGATAACTTGGACATATCATGCCCTCGATCGAGCTCGTTACAATTTCATGTCTTAGTATATCTGTGGCGACCAAAGGGAATGTACTAGTAACCACTGCTAGTGGTGTCCTTCAAGCCCAGTGACTGTTCATCAGGACACTCTCCGTTTCATTGCCTGTTTTGACGGAAAACCTGATCACTTGAAAGACTCAGACGGGCCGCAGCGGTAGCAGTTCGGACAAGCCTGCAGGGAGGTCCCGTGGCACTTATCCATCTCGCAGAGATCGTGCAAATTGCAGCGATATCTCATGACCCCAAACCAGCATTCTGATGCTAGGCAAAATCTGATAGTCCGGTTCACAATTGATCGCAAATATTACACGAATCGGTCGACAGATTGCAACACTAGTCAAATTCTAAATAAAATACGTGCCCACTGAGTTGGCGCCGACCGTGATTTTTGCGGCGCCCTAGACGGCCCGGGCGCGGCCTCCTGATAATCAGGATTCCTCTTTCTCAGGAGAGATATTTCGACGTCTTGTCAGCACGAATTGCATCACCACCAAGAAGGAACACCCGGTTAGTGAGATGAGCTGCCGGAGCGCGTCAGCGAGTCGCTTGTTCAAGGAAGGTGCGCTTGCATATACCCCAGCGAAGAGCGAAGGTTGCCACCACTTGTATTGCGAGGTGAGCAACGCACCCGCAATGGGTCCACCTGGAAGTGGAACGTTGAAGCAATGATATGGGGTGGTTTCGGGGAGGACGCACCAAGGAGACCGCCAATTCCGATGATCGTTATCCCAATTCCCATGCGAGCACTAATTGTGGGTCAGCACTCGAATCTAAACAACCGGACTTGTAGAAGCGACGCACCCGAGTTCGGAGAAGTCTGGGGTAAGGAGAGCCATAAGAGGTGTTAACATAGCGATATCTGTCAAATGGACAATGGTGTGTTAAGTTCTATCGTCCGGCATACGAAATGGGGACTGACAGATTCCTGAAAAATAGCCATATAGTGTCCCGAGCACTACGACTGTAGGGATGCTGCTCAGTCCAATTGTGCCGAGAATGAGAATTCCACATGCAGCAGTCCCGATGATCATTAACCAGGGGACACCAACACTCGATGCAATGAATCCGGCAGACAGTCGACCAAGCAAGCTCCCAACATTCAGAAGCACCAACTGAGAAAGTAAGGTTAATGACCTTAGAGCAGTAAAATATCACGGACAGCATAGAACGAAAACGTCTCCGAGTTTCGATGTTTGACGGAATCCAGCTGAAAATAGAAGAGTGGGTAGTAGAATCCGGTCTGAAAGAGTAGCAATCTATCAAATGGGCAGTATCATGGGTCAAAAACAATCATGGTACACCTACGAACACGCACCCAATACTCATGATACAAAAGGGTACATCGTGAACGATACGCCTGCCGACAGACAGGTAGTTTACGCGACTTGTAGGCGGATCCAGCCGAGTTCGCATGAGAAGACAGGCAATAAGGAGCATCGCGCTAATAAACGCAGCGCTTATTCGTACCCCATTAGAAAACCCTACACTCCGATTAAACAGATAGTTCAACATGATCGGGTGTACAATCGATCCAATGGCGGAGCCGCAGGCGACGAGGCTCATTGCAAGCGTGCGGCGTTGTTGGAAATAGTGAGATACCACCGCCATTGACGGGATGTACAAAAGCCCCTGAGCTATTGCGAGGCTAATACCTTGAGCAAGGAAGATCTGTAATTACAGATCAGCAGGACGATGAATACTGATTGCAAATGACGAACCTGATAATATTGACCTGGCTGGGCGAGAGAGAGCATAAACAAGGAGAATGATTGCAGAAAGGATCCTGCGATCATCAGGTGGTAGCTTGGTAGGATCAGCAACGAATTAGAACAACACACGAGGAAGCTAGGACATACAAATATCCACGATCATACAGTATACCGGCAACGATACTGAAAGTTGATAGAATAAATACGTTAATACTTCCTATCCATCTTTCAACCAGGTTCGTAAGTAGTTCCGCGTGCATCTTTGATTTCTGGATGAAACGTACGATATCGCAGAGGATGGCTCATCAGTCAGATAATGCAGGGTGTAAAATTCTGCAACGGTTAACAGAAGATCGTAAGGTATTCGCAGGAGGTCGCGTACCCTGATAAACGCCAAACGACGTGCTGTACCTGATTATTAAGGTGAGTTTGCATCTCTGTAAGTCAGCGTTAGACCTACCCGAAACAACACATCTGCATCAACACGCTAACATGGACGGAAACTTATTACTCGGCTGATTTGAGTCTTAAAATAACACTCACGCGCCGACGACGGTGCACCATGCTGCAGTACCGCCCTCAGGAAAGTCATCTATCACGATTGTAGTCTTCTGCGAGTCCTCTTTATCATCTAATCCAGTGTGCGATGGGATCCCCGCGACAGACTGGATCGATGGTACGCAGGATGTCATCTTGGGATGTGAGACGTTCCGGTGGAGAAATTATGCTGCGTCACTCGACGGCTACTGAGTTTAAAGGGTGTTACAACCCAGACCCTGTAGGCAAGTCGCCGTGGACACGTGGGGATATACGAGAGAACCTGAAGGGCCTTTGACACTTGTCGCTGTCCCTATTCATCTCGTAGGGCCGCTTTCTCTTCATATGTGAATGACTGAGCATGGGCTATGTAGCGGTATCGGAGAATAGGAGAGCGCTATTCTCGTCGAAAAACATTGCATGCGGCTGTCGGCGTGCTTGTTTCTCGGAATCACGCACCAAGTCCGGCCTATCCTAAGGCCCCAGGGGGTCATTGGCATTGTCTCGGTTAAAAGAATAGAACCGACACGATTAGATGGAGTCTTTAATCAGCAGTGACTTGCGAGTACGGCACGGCAGCGTCTCAGATATAGTCATTGAAAGGGCGGTCAGATGCGGCCGCGACGTAACTCTGCTTCATGATTTTGCCGTTACTACCAAACTATCCAAAATGGTCATTATAAGCATATTAATCCGCTCTCTCAAATGATCATACTTTTCAGGATATGCCCAGGGCGTGGACTTTCGTGTGGATTTTAACCGAGATTGATCCGGGGAAAGGTATCGATTGGTTGATTGTCTGAAGTACCTGTGTCACTGTGTATCTTTGCAAACCTGAATAGACCTAGGACCTCCGTGTTCCTCCAGAAGTGTGTACAAATGGTTAAAACGATCGCAGGTGCATGCACAGCGGACATACGAGCCACTGGACCAACCAGGATGATGATGGAGAAGAAAGACGAACATTGCTTAGTAAGTATGTCCGTCGGTCCCCTTCGGGCCGGTGCCACCCGGCCTCAGTGGGCTGTGCATGTGACCGACGTAGGCTTTTTCTTTGTATAACACCATCCTGCTCGTACAAGTCGGATTAAGGGCGTGGGCGTGGGCGTGGGGGAACACAGCTCTACAAAGGTCTTATCATTTTCTCGCTCTACTTGCCTCCATCCCATCGACTCTGGAGCCTAAAAACCTCTTTTCCCAATTCCTGGCCTTCAAAATCTCACTGTGCCGCGGCTTACGACGTCACATCTTGCCTCACATTCCTTTCCCCGCACATTCCATCTCCATCATACTTTCCAGGCGTCACTGCCACCGTAGGATACATAGTATATATAGGCCCTCGCATTGCTCGCATGTACTGACTCTTTCTTCCTTTTCCCCTCTCATCACGTTCTGGCGTCCCGTCTGAGTGAGGCATCCCGCTTACACATACGACCGCTAAACTCGTAGACTATGACTGCCGTTCAGCCACCCGCCAAAGTGCTTGTATCCGGCGCGACGGGTTACATCGCCGCGTGGGTCGTGCAGAACCTGCTCGAACGCGGGTACGCTGTCCGCGGTACTGCAAGGTCGGTCGTCAAAGGCGACTATCTCAAGCAGAAATTCGCTTCCTACGGGGACCGATTTGAGGTCGTCGTCGTCGAGGATATCGCTAGGGCAAGTCCAAAGTCGAGCATGGCAACGTCACAACTCACGACATTATCATGATGTCATTTTACGCTGCTACGGCTGCCGCTGTACTATGCGTACCATTTGACGTTCTATTCTGTCGGTTAGGATGATGCATTTGACGAGGCGGTCAAAGGTGTAGATGCGGTCGAACACACCGCATCGCCCTTCCATCTGCAAGCGGACGACCCCGATGGTGAGCCATTGAGAAAGTCATTGATCGCCTCTGACCATCCAGCTGATCAACCACCCATAGAACTGATCAAACCGGCTGTCAACGGTACCGTTGGAATGCTAAAGAGTATTCTCAAGGATGAGTAAGTCTGTCCGTCATAATAACCATACCATCGAAAGGACACTACCCTCCTCGACGCAACAGATTGACCAAGATCAAACGCGTCGTGATCACATCTTCTGGAGCTGCTGTTCTCCGCGACGATCCAAATCCGACCACGTTCACGGAAGCGGACTGGAACGATCAGTGTCTGGAGATTTTGAAGAGATACGAAGACGAAGGGAGGAAAAATGAGGCTCCCAATATTGCGAAATACCGAGCATCAAAAACGCTCGCAGAGAGATGTATGCAGCAGTTCCGCCAGTCCCCGGCCCAAATTGGGCTGCTGACGAGTAACTGACGAGCGATTCGTTCATGCAGCTGCTTGGGAATTCGTCAATAAACCGGAAAACAAGACTCGCATCGGATGGGACTTGGTCGTACTGAATCCACCATTCGTGAGTTTTTCACATTGAACGCCCCGGGCCTTTACTGCCTTTGACCCGACTGACCGTCCAACTGTCAGGTCTTTGGGGCAAGTCCTTCGGAAATTATATGTATACCGCAAACCAGATTTCTGACACGATTCTTCCCCCTACGAATAGCCAGCGATTCATGAAGTCAGCTCGCCAGATGCTCTCAACACCTCTGCAGCCACGTTTTACAACTACGTAGCCAACGGCGCCAAGGCCAACGCAGCGGGCAACGAGTTTTTGGCCAACACGGGAACCTGCTGGATCGACGTGCGTGACCTCGCGGAAGCCCATGCTCTCGCTCTCGAGAAGCAAGCCGCCGGTGGGGAGCGCATCATTATCGATGCTGGTAAGTCTATCTGAGTGGGAAAATGTACTACTGACTGAAGAATTTCAACGCATATAGGGCTCTGGAAATGGCAAGATTTCAGTGAGTTGGGAGGCCTTCTGACGTTTCCACTAAGTCTGGTCTGACCTACTTTTTTTAGTCGATGCAGCCAACGATCTGAACCCGCCACCAAAGCTCAAGACCACGCTTCCTGTCGGGGTCCGAGGGGCTGGCAAGACTGCGAAACACCTGACCATTTACAACGCCGCCAAGGCGGATCAGATTCTGGGATTGAAATACCGCACGATCGCAGAGACGACGAGGGATACGCTGGCAGATTATGAGGCACGTGGGTGGTAGAAAAGGAGGATTAGGGAAGAAGAGAAAAATATAAGGCTTGTATACCACACGAATGACATGTCTACTGATATCCGTAAAGATGATTGTGTGCCAGGAATCACGGAAAAGGAGGGTGCTGGGACTAAGACAGGGCTTTCCATCGCTGTATTTAGTGCGGTAAAAGCTGGCTCATGCTGCGAACACGGCGTAAATCGTATGTACGCCATTGACCAGTACTTGCCACATACCCATCCACCTCACGCGAACTTCTGCATCATCACTAACAACAAGCATTTGGTGAGCGCGATCAGTGCATCAACTTTGATTCGCCCGTTCAGGTGGCGGATACACACGCATGTTGGCGCGTACCCCAGCGAAGAACAGAGGCAACCACTGGCACTTGTAGATGTAAGGGAAACAAGATTTGTTGCAAGCCTGCTGCCGCGGTTGGCTGAAATGTCGGGACACTGGAAATGTGGCACACCACTGCCATCATAAGAGTATACATTAGCTTTGGAGATACTCCAAAGCTAATGTCTTGAGCAACGAAGACGCTTATAAGATTTTGCATCGGTCTGGCCAAACAAGAGTGAAATCCAACGGATATATCGTCCCAAATTTTCAAAGAAATGCACGATATCGCAGACGGTGATTCGTCAATTGTGTGGAAGTCTGCAGCCGTCAACAGAGATTAGTGACGAGGAATTCACGCGAGGCAAGTTGAATGGTATACTTGATAGACGCCAAAAAATGCAATATACCTTTTATTTTCCTTCACGTAAATACGCAATGCCCTCGGACAATGCTGCATTGCATCAATACGCTATCTTAGCACCAAATTAGTCTTATCGGTCAAAGACTCGACAGTAACTCACGGGCCGACGACGGTACACCAGTGAGAATGCCGCAGCACCTTTGGGGAAACTGATCTAACCTGGTTTGAGTTTTGTCCGAGGCTCTCCTTTCATCCAAAAATATCATGTGGCGCGATCTCTTCCACGGATGACACGTTTAACTTGGGAGCATTTCTTGCAAGGCGATGCTTGACGATAAATCGATTCTTTGAGGCCGCCAGGGTAAAGTGCATTACAGCAGAGGTCCTGTAGGCAAGTCGCCACCGTGACGTCCTTGGGAGTAAGACGCGACGGCGAAGAAATTCACCGAATCGCCACTGGGTGGGAAGAATGGAGC
Organism: Leccinum boreale; assembly: GCA_038092235.1. Taxonomy (NCBI): domain Eukaryota; kingdom Fungi; phylum Basidiomycota; class Agaricomycetes; order Boletales; family Boletaceae; genus Leccinum; species Leccinum boreale. The sequence continues at coordinate 75,576 of JBBPPX010000035.1, read as the reverse complement.
AGTGACCCTGCAAGTGGGGTTGCTACCGTGCCAGTGGGGTCGCTCGTATGGTGTTCGAAGATCAATCAAGTAGCCAATGTGGAGACTGCTGGTTCCTGAACGCCTTCGGTGACCGGGAATCCTGGAATGTCATATATCATAACTCGGCTTTCACCGACACCAAAGGTAATGATTGTGTAGGAACCCTCGTGATCGTCAATGAAGTTGCGATGATCTATTCAAACATCACTCCCGATGGAAGTATGATAAGGATACAGCCCCCAAGTTGATCAGGTGTGAACGGGCCCCTTGCGAGCGCTTTTCTTCTTGATCTTCAGGAGAGACGTGGTCTGAAATATCTTCATTGTGCGCATAAGAGGTTAGGTTGTTTCACACGACGCTTACCTTTACGCCATCGATGCACCGAACTCAGACATGATGTTGGCGGTTTAAGGGCAGTTAGGTCCCAGGGGTGTCGGGGTGGTCACTTCCGCTAACGACAACAAGCCAATTCAGCGTGGCCGAGGCGGCCCGCGGTCTCACATGGTATGTACCTCATACACAGTGACGGAACGGCCTCCACCGCTGCTCGCGTGTACGCGTTGGCAGTGCAGCCTAATGTCGATTGCTGCCTCGTGTATGACCACGTGCGCCTAATATAACAACATCTATTCAAAGAAGTCAACGTATGTATCTTTGTGTCAGTCGCTATTCATATCCGGACGCTCACAGGAGGACCGGATCAAGCTTGCGAAGTGGGTCGGTGAGTCACAGAATCGGCCCTGTCACGATAGCAGCTCTGAGCGGTGGTCGAAATGAAGTCGGGCGTATCTCTCGCCAGTAGTCTCAGGGTTTCGTGTGCGACAAACGAGCGAGGGAATATAACCCCTTTTAGTGGCGAACTCTATTCAGCGCATCCCGAACATCGACAACGAGAAAAGGTCGAGTCACGATAATGATTCCTTTCTGGAATAACAATTGTGAAGGGTGTATTCACATTGGTCATGACGAACTTTTTTTTGTCGAGCAAGGAGGACGTAAAAGACCGTATCGACCGAATAGACGGATATATTGGCTCTTTGGCCACTGCATCACGGGCATTATATCTTCGTAGATTGTATGATGAAGCGTCGGAACGAGAATCGTGAAATAGGTGTTGGTAAATTCTGTTCAAAGGGAAGCGATCAGCAAGCGAGCGACCAAAACCAGACTAGAGGATGCTTACATGATTCCGTGCCCAATGGTATAGACTCTGGCTCTGGCGCGGGAGGTTGATCGATGTCATCCTCTCGACGCGTGGAGACGAGGGTCAGCGTTCGATCGAATCCGTGGTTAGACTATCAGGACCATCACTCGTTCGGATCGTCACACTCGACAACAAGACCAATCACGCACGAGATCTCGCCACGTCTCTTCTTCGTCGTTCTCGGTTTGTAGTTGATATATCTGCATGAATCCCTTGAGGCTATATAATGCGATGGATTTTATTCGTACGGGCACGGATGCGTAAACGAAGGGGACGGGGACGTACGTTAGACTACCGTCGGTGGTCACATCGAGAAACTCGACGAGCTCGTCCTTGGTCTCCTGGGAAAACGGCGCGCCATTGGTATCGCGCGCCCACGCGTCCAGGCCTTCTTGCGTGAGATATGCGCCCTCTGGAGGCACGAGCAACGATGGTCCCTGCGTCTTGCGTGACGGGCTCGGTGGAGGTGGTGCAGGGGTGCAGTATTTAGTAAAGATGTGCTTGAGACATACTTCAAGCTGCCAAAAAAAAAAGTATGCCTTTAAGCCCTGAGATATGATGCGGACCAAATTCGCCACACCTTTTGTGAGACCGCGCCGTCGTCATCGAGAAGTTGAGCGTCCGGTTGGTTGTTTCGTCGGCCCTGTCGGGATGACGGCTCGGGCGTCCCTGGGCGGGGGGACTGTACGCGCCAGTCGATGTTGCTAGTTGGGTTTGTCGTTGAGGAGGGCATCGGGAAGGGCATGGTCGGCACCGATCACCTGTGATCGCGAGCAGACACAATCGGTCTCTGCGCACGCGCGCGTTCGTCGTGTCAGACGATGAGCCAAAGATCTGGTGGTCACGTGACTAAACTGGGCATGCCCTGTTTCCTAATTAGGTAACACCACTCTCTGCCTTACTGACATGGCGGGCGACGGACGCGTCGAGCCTCTCTCCATCGAGACGCTGCTGCAGAAACAAAAGGAGGAAAAGGAGGCTGCTGCAAAGGTATGTTCGTGTCGAAAGATTTGGTATCTGCTCACATGGGTTCATTTATTTACGTCAGCCTAAATTTCTCTCCAAGGAGGAGCGTGCCAAGATCGCTATTGCCAAGCGGGCGGCTGAGCTCAATGAGCAGCGAGAGCGCAATGATAAAACGAAGCAGGACAGAGATGCGCTCGAGCGAGAGGCAGATATCATTCGTCAGCGGGAGAGAGAAAAGGAACGCGCATCACGATATGGGAGCACAAGCCGTCGTAAGTTCCGCTCCCTCTGTAACCCACCTCAGAATATTCATTCATTCTGGTGTAGAAGAAGAAAAGGAGAGATATGGTCATCCGGAAAAGGACAGTCGACATGGAAGACGGGACGGGAGAGGTAGAGGCAACCAACAAGACGACCGTCGGACTACCCAGAGCGCTCAACCGTCCCGGGGTGGCTTTGAAAACATCCCAACGGGCCCACGCGCGGACCGCGCGAAACCCTCCAGCGGCCCATCATCGAATGTGACGTCTACGCCTACGCCTGCTTCGTCCACGCCCTCGGGCAACGGGACGCTTCCCGAGTCCAGTACGCCACATGTTCCACCCATGACAGAAAAAGACCTCACGGCGTTGCGGGACCGATATTTGGGAGTGACGAACAAGAAGCGCAAGATACGGAAGATGAATGATAGAAAGTTTGTATTCGACTGGGCGGAGGAAGAGGACACGTTCACGAACGACTCGCCCATTGCTGCAGGCGCAAATCGGCAGGGTGCACAGGTGATGTTTGGCCGTGGACGAGTAGGCGGGATAGATGATGGTGGGACAATATATAGTAGTACCAGCTCGGAGGTGAACCTGGCAGACGTCATGGAAAGGAGGAAGGCCGCAAAGAGTGGTATTGACGAACGGCATTGGTCGGACAAACCACTTCCAGAGATGAAGGAACGAGATTGGCGGATATTCAGGGAGGATTTCAGTATTGCAGCTCGAGGTGAGCATTGGTTTCATACGGCTCGCTCTACATATCAACTTGCGTCCCCCGCAGGCGGTTCCATACCTCACCCGCTGCGCTCCTGGACAGAGTCTACGATCCCACAGGCCATACTCGGTGTTTTAGAAAAGGTTGGCTACAAGGAACCGTCTCCCATTCAACGACAAGCCATTCCGATCGGTTTGCAGAACCGAGATATCATTGGCATAGCTGAGACAGGTACAGCAAGCTCACTGCAGTTCGCAAAACGTTGCTAATCCCAGTACAGGTTCGGGAAAGACAGCAGCATTCGTGATTCCCATGCTTACGTTCATCTCGAATCTACCCCCTCTGTCGGACGAAAATCGCCACCTCGGACCTTATGCATTAATCATGGCTCCTACTCGTGAACTGGCGCAACAAATTGAGACGGAAGCTCGCAAGTTTGCAAGCCCGCTAGGGTTTACTTGCGTGTCTGTCGTCGGAGGTGTACGTGATCTGTTTCTGCTTCTGTATCTGTGCTTGACTGGAAGCATCCCAGCGTGCGGTCGAAGAACAACAATTCAACCTCCGCGAGGGTGCGGAAATTATCATCGCTACACCAGGTCGTCTGAAAGATGTGATTGAACGACATGTGATCGTTCTTTCTCAGTGCCGGTACATTGTAATGGATGAAGCGGACCGTATGGTTCACCTCGGATTTGAGGCAGACCTGCTGTTCATCCTTGACAAGCTACCTGCCGAGCTGATGGAAGGCGAGCCAGAGGGGTTCACAGGGAGGGGAGATGCGATGGATGTGGACGGCGAGGATAGTACAGTGGCCAAGGGCCGCACAAGAGTGACGACGTTGTTTTCAGCGACGATGCCCCCCGCGGTGGAGCGCTTGGCAAGAAAGTATTTGAAGAGACCTGCGACGATTACGATCGGCGAAGCAGGACGAGCGGTCGACACGGTCGAGCAACGCGTCGAGTTCGTCACCGGAGATGAAAAGAAAAAGTACGTGGGCCGTTTGGGTTGCTCGCGATTGGAGCTGATTGATCTGCGCGGGCAGGCAACGTATGCTGGAGATCCTCAACAGTGGCCAGTTTGCATCCCCGATCATCGCGTTTGTCAATCAGAAGAAGACTGCAGACATGGTGGCCAAGGATCTGTCACGAGCTGGGGTGCGTCTTCTCTGTGAGCTATTATCGAATTGTGACTGATAGGCAAGGCGTATGTGGCAGTGGACTGCAGCAACTTTGCACTCTGGCAAGACTCAAGAGCAGCGCGAGGCGTCGCTGCAATCGTTGCGGTCGGGAGAGGCTGACATTCTTGTGGCTACCGACCTGGCAGGACGCGGTATCGACGTGCAAGACGTCAGTTTAGTCATCAATTATCAAATGGCGGGTACGATCGAAGCATATGTACATCGGATTGGTATGTGTCCGCGCGGTCCGATGGTTGCATTATTGCTGACAATGACATACTGGGGTTCCTAGGTCGAACTGGACGTGCTGGGAAACAAGGGACATCGATCACCTTTTTGTCCAACGACGATGACGAAGTGATGTACGTAGTACTCCTCCATGGTTGATCGTCTCGTTAAACCCCGTGCAGGTACGACCTCAAACAAGGTACGATCACTGCTTCGATCTCATTTGAGCGTAGCGCCGCCGTGTTCTTTGCCTTTTCATTTGGCGTCACTTTTCTTTTGCACGCATTTCCGTCGCCCTTCGCAACACACGCAGTATGCTGCTCAATTCCCGCCGCTCACTTGGAGGCCTTTGGGGGGTGTTCGGTTCCGCGCCGGATTAATTAGGCCACCCTGCGGCGCTGGCCGCCCCTGCACTGTCAGAGGGAAATGGGCCCCCGGTGGGGTGGGCGAGTTTACGTGTATTATCGCCGTGATGTGACAGGATACCCCGCATTACCTCTCTTTCCCCGCATCCCATTCGCTGCGCACTAACGCCGACGTGGTTTTCTATACAGAGATTTCGAAGTCGCCCGTATCCAAGGTGCCGCCTGAGCTGGCGAAGCACGAATCTGCTCAGCACAAGGTGTCAAAGGAAATGAAGCGCAAGAGGGACGCGGAGGATATCGGATGAGCGTGAGCAAGGCGGGGGAGATCGGGAAAGGCGAGCTATATATACACAGCTTGTATTGCATGGGCGTGAGACACGTGTCCAGCTTATCTGAGGGATGTCACATTGTGACAAGTGATGGACAGATCTGAATAAAATAAATCTAAATAAATAAATAAATTGATCTGCTCATCGGCTAATTGTCAGATTCGGCCGACTTTGTGATGACGTACGGCTAAGCCTCGGTCCGCTTCTTCCCGATATAGAAACTTTCCCGTTCTACTTGTCTCCCCTCCACTCCAACTTGGACTTGGTCCACGATGCTCTCAGCTAATCCCATGCAGCCCTTCAACTCCCCTCCCGACCCCGCCCCGACACAGGCACACATCTTCGTCGTTGCCCGCATCCCGCTCACACCTTTCCAGGTCACCGACGCCGTGCTTACAGACCCTTCCCCATCGCCCTCCGCCCGCTCCCGCTTGCGTAGTCGCATCCCATTCTACACCCCTACCTCTTCCCGCACCCGCTCTCCCAATCCTCCTTCCCCACTCCCCAAGCACGGCCCACTCCACGACCTCAAGCGCTTCCTCAACCACCACATCCCCCACCACCTTCCCCACCAGTCGTCTGCCGCATCTAGCGCCTCCCAGTCCTCAGACCAGAGCTCCCCCAACTCTACCTCCCCACATACACCTGCGGAGCCTCACCTCCAGCCCCAGCAACAGCGCAGAGGCCTAGACTTTGACACCTCCTCTGTCATCGACGTCGTTCCTGCACTCATTCCTGCAGATCCTCCCTTACCAAAGGACAAGGATCACCATAACCTCTTGGCAGCCCTCGTCAACAAGGCCTTCAACCACAAGGACAAGCACCAACCAACCTTCCTCTCCCCAAAGACCCCTTCCCCTTCCTCCACTGTTTCCTCCAAACGCACTTCCAACTCTCCTCCCACCACCCCAGAGCCTATGGCAACCCCGTCCTCCCATCCCGTGCCTTCCCTTTCATCGGCCACTCACGCTCACATCGCCAAGAAGTACGGCAAATGGGGTCGTATTCTTGGCTCTGGCGCAGGCGGCACTGTTCGTCTTATCCGTGGCCGTGCCAAGGCGGGAGGCGCAGTCTATGCTGTAAAGGAGTTCCGTCCTCGTCGCACCGGCGAAACCGAACGCGAGTACGAGAAAAAAGTCCGTGCCGAGTTTTGCGTTGGCGCCTGTCTCAAGCACGTCAATGTCATCGAGACCGTCGACATCGTCTGCGATCATGGCCATTACTACGAGGTATGCTCACATCCGTCTCCCTTGTCACCAACCGTCTTATCTTTTCTAGGTCATGGAGTATGCCCCATACGACCTCTTCTCCGTCGTCATGTCTGGCAAGATGCTCCGTCCAGAAATATTTTGTGTCTTCCGTCAGATATGCAATGGCGTTGCCTACCTCCATTCATTGGGTCTCGCACATCGCGATCTCAAACTTGACAATTGCGTCCTCACCCGTGGAAACGTCGTCAAGCTCATCGACTTTGGCACCGCAGTCGTCTTTGCATACCCGGGCTCCGACATGGGTGGCTCTGCCCCAAATACTTCCGGCGCCGCAAAGGGCACGACAACGCCCGTGGTGGGCTATGCGGGCGCCCAGCCAAACGCCCCCGCGCCACATACACATGGTCGCCTAATCAAGGCTTCTGGAATAGTCGGCAGCGACCCATACTTGGCACCCGAAGTTCTGGCGGGCGGCAGTTATGATCCACGCAAAACCGATGTGTGGAGCGTTGGTGTCATTTTCGTGAGTCACGTTTCTTGTGGCTCTGCCGTTAGCTATACTCTTCCGTGGCTTGGCGTGGACTTGGCTCTTAGCCTTATTATTTTCGCTTGTTCATCGCGTAAACCCAGTGCTCATCTTGGCATCACTAGGTGTGCATGATATTACGGCGCTTTCCTTGGGCCGTTCCCGATCGCGAACGTGACGCATCTTTCCGCGCCTTCCTCGAAGCAGAAGGTGAGAATCCACTCGAGTCCTATAGATCACGTCCCGGTCGCTCGAATCGTCGTGCGGGTTACGGTGCAAACAAGGGCAGACACAAGCCTGCTGCGCGGGATATGAAATCAGCACTCAACGGGTCTAGTCACTTGACCATTCCATCGACGAACAGTGCCACGACCTCGACTCCATCAACTACTGGCGGTGTGTACTCGCCTGATGAATCGTTCCATTTACGTGCTGAATCTTGCTCAACCCGTATATTGCAGAACGCGCTGGCTCGCTTGCGCCTACCTCGCTTCTGACTGACGATGCCAAGTCTCTCCTTAGCATGACGAGCAGGTTTACGGAAAGCACCTACCCTTACCCACCCACGATTACTTCGAGCACCTCGCGTTCCCATTCTGGTTCTTCCTCTCTTGGCGCTGAAGACGACGAGCGGCGACGGGAGGAAGCCACCGGCCTAACGAAGCAGGCACTGATGAGCCCCGGGCAGAGCATGAGTACCACCACTCTCCCTCCGCCAGGGCAACCGCATCATATCCACGGTATCGTCGGCGGCTGCGAGGCAGAGATGGACAAGAGTGTGTTGAAGCTCGGTCGACCAGGTTTGTCGACGGAGAGCCTACCTGTGCATAGTCCGCTACCCGGTTGCACTGAACAATGGCGTACTGTCCATTGCGCGTGTCCACCGACGATCAGCGCTGAAATTGTCGACGCGGAAGGAGGGGTGGATCGTATAACATTGGAACGGTCATCCCCACCACCCAAACATTTTCCGTCTTCGGAGCCGCATCCGACCCGCCCAGCACCATCTCCCCCGATATCCGGTTCACCACCTCAGACATCGCAGCAAGCTGGAAAGCACGCAACTGCAAAGGGAGCCATTCGCAAGCGCACTGAGTCGCTCACTTCCCCAAACTCGGTGTTCCGTCTACTTCCGCGTGAAACACGGCCTGCGCTCCGTCGTATGCTGTGCTTCGATGCGAAAGCGCGTACAACGATGGGCCAACTACTTTGGGGTGGATGTGAGGGCGGTGGTATTATTGCACTCGAGGAAGGCGAAAAGTGTGGTTGTGAGAGGCATCCAGAATCCGAGGATGATTTGGAAGGCGATGGGGACGACTGCGATGAGGACGAACAGGACAGCGACGAAGAGTACGATGAAACCGTTGGCGATTCCTGGATCAACAGCATCGATACTTGTACGGAGATGCAAGAACCTACCCACGTGCATGTCCGCATCCCAGCAGACGAGAAGAGCAGCAAGAAGCGGTTCTTTTGAGTCTCGTAGCGCAGAGGAGGGCTTGGAGATTGGGGGCCCAACAGAAGAAGGCCTTTTTCCTCGATATGCCTCGCGATATCCTCGCGGATCGATGGTCACAGGTCTCTGTGTGTCGGTTATTGATCGATCAAGCCACCAACGATCGCTAAAACATCTACCACTCCGATGAGTCACCATGCTGTCAAGACATGTGTCCTTCTTTCGAGGCAACTCCACGAGTCCAACTATCCACCACCATTTTTCGGCTTTGGATGCCATACATTCATTCTCCCATCACTTTTGGCGCTCCACGTTGCTTTCATTGTCTTGCTTACCTCCTCTACCTCCGCGGAGTTCGCTGTCGGAGCTGCTGACCAGTTCATCTTGTTTTCTTTTGTAGATATTCATGATCCATGCATTCCAGGGCAATGACTTCATTTCATCCCATACACCATCTTTTACCACCATCTCCTGTCTCATCCATACTAGTGCCTCTATCCTATCCACCCTACAGCCGCGGGCCACGAATGATTGTACACAGAAAAGCCCGAAGGATTATATTTAGTCAACATTGGCTACATGGCATTCGACTTGCGCAGCTCGGAACAATTTTTATATAAAATACTCATCGGAGCCGCCTTCTATTCATGTATTGATATAATGGGCCATAGATATCATATTTATTGCATCGTCGACTCTGCGTGGTCACCTCAGTCGAGTACAATCGCGAATGATGGGCGATCAGGATCTGTCGGACGTTCGCTCCGCCAGTTGCACGCTTGTCCCAACAAGGTATATCCGGGTGTGAACGATCTCACCGAGACGCGTTATAACAGAATCTGCACTCGATCGTAGATTATACACGCAAACACATCCACAGAAGACTAAACGAACGTGATGGCCGATCAACCGACAAAGCAAAAGCTATGGGGAGGCCGGTTCACTGGCAAGACGGATCCGCTGTGCGTTGAATCGCCTTTTCCCTCTTTGCATTTCTTTTCATATTGTGTGTCGATGGGTGGATGCTGACGGCCGATCAACGTGACAGGATGCACAACTTCAATCAGTCGCTCAAATACGACCAGCGGATGCACGCTGTTGACATCCAAGGGTCGATCGCGTATGCCAAGGCGCTCACGCGTGTAGGGATTTTGACGGCGGAGGAAGAGGGTAAGATGATCGAGGGATTGCAGGCTGTTGGGAAGGAGTGGGAGAATGGACAGGTGAGTTGTGTTAGCGTCGATTGGCACACGAACGCATGCTGGCGTTGATGCGATCCATCTCGTCCGGTCGTCTTCCGATTCGCTGACTCGATGGTACGGGATTTAGTTTACGCCCGCACCGGACGACGAAGACATTCACACCGCCAACGAACGAAGGCTAAGCGAGCTGATCGGACCACTGGGGGGTAAGCTACACACGGGCCGATCGCGGAACGACCAGGTGGCGACCGACATGCGGTTGTGGTTGCTGGACCAAGTCGCGGACGTGCAGGCCAGCCTCGTCGGGCTCATTCGCGTCATGGTCGAGCGTGCAGACAAGGAGCGGGACATCCTGTTGCCCGGGTATACGCATCTTCAGGTGAAAGGCAACACACTAGGGTGTGAGATGGGCCAGTGCTAATGGAAGTGGCCAGCGCGGTCAACCGATCCGGTGGTCGCACTTTCTTCTTTCGCACGCCTTTTCGTTCAACGCCGACCTCGACCGCTTGCGCCAACTCGTCCCGCGGGTCTCGGTGCTCCCCCTCGGCAGCGGAGCCCTCGCCGGCAACCCGTTCGCGGTCGACCGCGAGTTCCTCGCGCGTGAACTCGGGTTTGCGTCCCTAGCCGAGAACAGCATGTGGGGCGTCGGCGATCGGGACTTTATCGTTGAATTTCTGATGTGGGCGAGCTTGACGATGACGCATATGAGTCGGTTGGCGGAGGATCTGGTCTTGTATTCGACGGCCGAGTTTGGGTTCGTCGCGTTGAGCGATGCGTATAGGTGCGTCATCACAGTGGGTATGAGGCGGACGGACGTTGACGGGTGATTAGCACTGGCTCGAGCATCATGCCGCAGAAAAAGAACCCAGATTCGTTGGAGTTGTTGAGGGGCAAGTCGGGTCGGATCTTTGGTAACGTGCGTGTAGCGCTGCGTCCTCTCTCCCAGATCCTGCCCGCTGTTGAACTGACTGACTGACGCACGCGCTTTCGTTCTCAAAAGATGGCTGGGTTCATGATGACACTCAAAGGTCTACCCTCGACGTACAACAAGGACTTGCAGGAGGACAAGGAACCGCTGTTCGACACGGTCGACAATGTCGGTGCGTCGCTTAAGATTGCCGAGGGCGTGGTCGCCACGATGACGGTGCGTGTCGAAATGTAACGTTAGTTGGACGGGGCGGTTGACAATGACGCGCGTGGTGGGATAGGTGCACGCGGACAAAATGCGGGCTGCGTTGACCATGGACGTGCTCGCGACGGATCTCGCGGATTACCTCGTCCGCAAGGGGGTACGTGCTTTCGTCGCTCGCGCGTCGACCCCGACCTCCTGATCGCTTGCACGCACAGGTACCGTTCCGAGAGACACACCACGTCTCAGGACGCGCAGTAGCCCTCGCGGAGGCACGTCGGTGCCAGCTCGATGCGCTCTCGGTGCAGGACTTCAAGGAGCTGCATGGAGCGTTTGAAGAGGACGTCTTGGACGTGTTTGATTTCGAGGCGAGCGTGGAGAGGCGCAAGGCGATCGGCGGCCCGAGCAGGGAGACGCTGAACAGGCAGATTTCCGTCCTGCGGGCTGCGTTGGACGCTGCATCTTCCTGATTCTAACTGAATTCCGATATAGAAACATGCTTACGTAGCAATGGACAGATGTTTGGACTGACCATGAAAGTTCTTTGCTAGTATGCTTGAGGTAATATTTTGGAACTGTGCTTCCAGTATTGATTCTCCTCTTCCTTGACTCCGTGCTGAGCGCTGAGCGCTGAGCGTCGTCTACTTTATTTTTTACAGGGCGGGTGAGTTATCCGGCTCCCTCGCATCCCATGAACGCATTATGATCCACCCACATACTGGCCCATACCGAGCTATTTCATACACTCGCCAGAACGACACCGCATACGAGATGTCTAACGTCGAAGACAGTACTACCAACTTCACCGCAGGTGCGGGTGGGGCGGACACAAGAGATGTGGGTGCTTTTTACGCCGAGGTCCGTACTCCATCTGCTCGTCTCACAGTGCCCATGCATCATTCGTTATTCTTCCTTTATCAATCGTAATGCCGGTCATAGATCTCTTCCCTTCAAGACGGTCTGAAGACATTCAATTCCAACGTTGTCCGGATCGGCCACCTTCACTCGCAGTCACTGAACAACACCGAGGATGCGATCTCCCAGCGAAGTGCCGCGCTTTTAGCGGAACTCGTAGAGGAGACGAGCGCACTGAGTGTGCTGAGCGCGACGTTGAAACAGCGTATCCAGGTGTTGGAGAGGCTACCCAGTCATGAACGGGATGTTCGGGTTCGGACACAACAGGTCAGAAGCGGGAGGAGTGGGAGACTCAGAGGGGAGTCAGGCATGCAATGACGCTGACGGTTGACTTTCGTCCTAGACCGCACTCATCAAATCCAAATTCCTGGATGCGATCCAAAACTATAAGCAAGTGGAAGAACGATACCGACAAAGATACAGGCTGTGGATGGAGCAACAATTCAAGATTGGTGAATTTTGCTTTCGCGCGGGTGTGATTTGTCTGTCTAAAGAGTTCGGCTCGGGCGATGTCTAGTTAAACCGGATGCCACGCCAGAAGAGATACGGGCGGTGGTGAATGACAAGTCTGGTGGTCAAATCTTCAGCCAAGCTGTAGGGATTCTCAGCCTGCATCCTGAAGGCTCTTAAACTGACTGACTCGACTTAGTTGACGGACTTGAACTCGCATGGTGACTCGAGAGCCGCATACCGAGAGGTGCAAGCGCGACACCAAGATATTCAGCGGATCGAGCAAACTATCGCCGAACTTACACAACTCTACAAGACCTTCGAACGAGATTTGGAAGCAAAGAATGGGATTTTCCCTCTGTTCCCTGTTGTACATCTAACGTCTCCGCTCCAGACCTACCCACGCGAGTATGGCCGCTGTCTCTCCTCGCGTCGCAACGTATAGGCTGCGGATCATTATGATTACTATCGTCATCGTTGTTGCGGTTGTCGTCACCATCGTCAGAATTACGGACCATCTATAGGCCTATCGTTTTGATTTTGAGCGTGTCGCACGCGATGCCTCTTTGGTCACCGTCTCTGGTTTTATGACTTTTTGTTTCCTTGTTCCTCTTATCGGACACCACGTTACCTTCTCAATTCGTTGCCACTCCTTCGGACCGGACTGATATCAATATATCACCACCAATCTGCTCACTACCCACCTCTGCCATTCATGCAGTCCGTCCCGCGCAGCTCGGTCCTGCCCCTCCGCAGTCAAAGTAGTGCCTTCGTTGGTAACCCGTTCGTGGTAGACTGCGAGTTCCTTGCGCACCAACTCGGGTTTATGTCCCTGACCGAAGATGGTATGTGAAGCGTCGGCGATCGGAAATCGATCTATCGTCGAGTTTCTGATGTGGGGAGCTTGGCGTTGACGGACTGATGTTGATTGTTTGGTTGGGGGGATCATTTAGTACCAGGTCGACTCGGAGTATCATGGTGCGCACAGATAAAGAGCCCAAACTCATTGGAGCTGTTGAGAGGCAAATCGAGTTGGATCTTTGGCAACTATACCTCTGCACCCTCCCTTCCAGCTCTTTTCCCGCCCGCTGCCAGTGAATAATTACATGGCTGCGTCTTGCAGCAGTGCTGAGGTGACCAGCACAGGGCAGTCGGTTGAAACCACTTGGCACTTAGTATAGTAGGCCCCTGGTGCCTCTTTTCTTCGGTGTGTGAAAGAGATGAAGACAAGAATTTTGGTCTCATTTTTGCCACAATAAGCGTCGCCGAGCCGGTGCGTCGTCCTCTCATGTCACTTGTAAGGCTTCTCAGTGACGTGGTACTCGAACGACGGCGGTCCATAGTACTGGTCAAGGAAGAATCAAAATAAATCTTGGCGGTGCCAAGAGCCTGAGCGTTGTGTCTCCAAGACTTTAAATTTGGCTGTACAGTCTCCATTGGGTTGCTCTCATCAAGAAAGTGTTTCCATTTGTTTTCTGCGGATTGGACAGGCTTTCAAGCATGAATATTTGAATTTCGAACCTCATGAACAGTAGGAGTGAAGTTGAAGGCGATTCAACAAATCCAGTTAGGCTGCGCAATTCTATTTCTATTTTCAGTGGTTGTTTGTAATCGTTTGGTTGCACGCGTAGAGAGGACTGCACGTTGTCTCGTCTCGCAGAAACTTATTCTACTTATTTTCATCACGACGATACCATGGACAGGTTAGCAGCAATGAGAGTCAGTATATCCACTTTATCTCCTTTCTTGACGCCCTGCTGAGCGTCCTCCTTTGGCTTTCATAGGCCCAGCAACAGGGCGGGTGAGTTACCCCGTTCCCCTGCATTCCCATTGCTTACAACCCACCCACTTAGCCAATACCGAGCTAACACATACACTCGCCAGGACGACACCGCGTATGAGATGTCTGACGTCAGAGATAGCACCCCCAACTTCTCCACGGGCCCAGGCCGGGCGGACCCAGGAGACATGAGTGCTTTTTACGCTGAAGTACGTACCGCCGTCCTAACCACCGGATAGCCGCTGATCCACGACTCGTCCGTCCAACCACGCAACATCCCTTTCCGTCTCCTTGCGCGCCCATGCTTTCGTTCATTCCTTCTCCATGTTGCCGTTATAGATTTCTTCCCTTCAAGACAGTCTCAGGACGTTCAATTCAAATGTCGCCCGGATTGAAGACCTTCATTCGCGGACACTGAACAACACCGACGATGCGGTCGCACAGAAGAATGCTGCACAGTTGGCCGCACTCGTGGATGAAACCAGTGCACTGAGCGCTACGTTGAAACGCCGCGTCCAAGCATTGGAGAGGCAACCCGGTCGTGGACGAGACGCGCAGGTTCGGAAACAACAGGTGAGAATGGACACGGGGGAGTAAGGCATGCGCTGACGGATCGGGCTTTCGTCCTAGACCGCGCTCATCAAGTCCAAATTCGTGGATGCAATACAAAACTATCAACAAGTGGAACAACAATACCGACAAAAGTACAAGCTGCGGATGGAGCGCCAGTTCCGGATCGGTGAGTTTTGCTTTCGCCCCGGCGGCGTCTGTTTATCTCAGGGTTCGATTCGGACGATGTTCAGTCAAACCGGATGCCACACCGGAAGAGATTCGGGCAGTGGTGAACGATGAGTCTGGTGGTCAAATCTTTAGCCAAGCTGTATGTATTTGCAGTGTGCATCCTGAAGGCTCTCGGGCTAACTTGAGTTAGTTGATGAACTCGAATCGTTATGGTGAATCAAGAGCTGCTTACCGAGAGGTGCAAGCACGGCACCAGGATATCCAGCGGATCGAGCAGACTATTGCCGAACTTGCACAACTCTTCAATGATGTGCGTCGAATGATGATGTTTGGTGCCATGATACTGAATCTAGATCAATTGTCGTGCAGATGAGCATCATGGTAGAGCAACAAAATGAAGTAATTGACAACATCGAAACAACAGCAGCGAGTGTGGAAAAGGACTTGGAAACTGGGTATAGGATGCATTCTCCTCCGTCCTGCACTGTACCTCTAACATCTACTCTCCAGAGTTGGCCACACGGATAAAGCCGTTGTCTCTGCTCGCGCCGCAAGGAAGAAGCGGTGGATCTGCTTCTTCCTTACGCTCATCATCCTTGCTATCGTTGCCATCATCCTTGCGGTCGTCATTACCAACAACATGAAGAAGAAATAGGCCATTCGCTCGGCTTTTCAGCCTGTCGCTCACGTTATCCTGTTTGTGTCTATCTCTGGATCATGTCTTTTTTTCTCCTTGTTCCTCTTATCGAACATTTGTTGCCTTGTCAACTCGTCGCCAATGGCGACATGCCACTCCTTCGGACTAGACTGACACTAGCTACTCACTAGATCACCTATTCCCAAGTACTGGGCTTATTTACAGCCGCTGCCGTTCACGCTCTTTTGTCGTCTTCATTATTATTTACTTACTGTAATCGAATCTAGTAGGCACTGATTTGAGTTATACACATTCTTGGAAATCAACTACTCTTTCGGACCCACGCCGCATCCAGGTTCACACTGAGGGATTGAACAACTAATAAGGTGCCGTAGCACGGCCGTAGTTTACTTCCGCCAATATTTGTCGATCCATTGAATCGGATCACAAAGCGGATGCGTGATGGTCGCCCAGTGATTAGAAGAAGACTCTTCGCTTGCGAATTTACAAGCACTGCTAAGGGTAAAGAAGGTCGAAGTGGGGGGGAGTTTGTCACATTTTCGATCCTGAGCCGTACGGCGAGTTCACTGACTGGTGGCCCACTCGATCGGGCTGACGTCCGAAGGCCTGACAACTCTCCAGAGTCTCTCTTTGCATAGAATTCCCCTCAAGGACAACGGGCGAACGTACGTTCACCGCAGCTGTTTGGTTCGTACACAAGAGTATCATTAACACATAGCAAGAGAGCGGTACATCGCGTGATGCGCGTCCTAAGGCAGATTCTCTTGGCCTGAACTTCGGGTCTGACTGTGATTGACCCACTAGTAACTCCAGATGCCGGCCGTCGAACTTGACGGGCGGTGGCAAGCCACTAGCCTCACCGACTCGGCGAACCGACGGATCTTGTACCCGAGACTAAAACACACAAGTAGACACACAGCCAACGTCGTCGCGTAGAAGTTTGAACGCGTGACGAATTAATCACGAGCCTGAGGGTGCGGGGGAACTTTACTGAAGTGATTTTGATGGTGATGCTGGTGGTGATTGAAAGCGTTTGGGATGTCCTCGTCGCCCATTGTCGGGCCTCGTCGATCGTCGATGGTTGCCATCAATGCGACGCTCCAGATAACTTTTGGTCGTTTGTTCGCTTTTCGCTCCCGTCAGAAGTTGTTTTGATTCGAATTGGAGACTCGGGTCACATCACCATCAATGGACACGGCATGATCTTCATCGCAAGGAGGCTTCTCGAAACTGCTGAACTTTGTCCTGCCATCTGATTGATGATGATGATTCGGATTGGCAGCTAACGGACTTGAAGTGCCTCCCCCCCCCCGACATCCGCTGAATTCAAACCCTCCTCCATCCACCCGTTCCTTCCTCAGAAACTTGAAAGCACGATCGCCACGAACGAACGTTAAGTACTCGCGTTTGTGTCCGGATCAGCTACCGTCAACAGAGAGTAGTCGGTCGGCCGCATGGCTCTCCGGTGACAACTCCATCGAGAAATCAAGAGGCAATGAGACGATCGATCCATCAAAGTTGGCGTGGTGGCACCAGGCAGGCTGCTGCTACGTTACGTTGCGAAATGATGCGTTACAGTACAGGCTCTCGTCCGTCTTGATGGATGGACGCCCCCCCTCGCATCACGTTTCCCGTGATTCCTGATTCCTAGTGGAGTTTGACGAATGCCAACGTCACGAGAAGGATAGCAGGACGTCAACGAACAAGGCCCGGATCAGTCGGGGAACGACAGAACAACCTGACAGACGTGAAAAAAAAAACCCCTTTTTTCCACTTATCTCCTTGGAATTTGGACTCGAAGTGAGCGTCGGAACATGGCGTGACGTCGACATGGGGACGACGTAACAAAGACGTTTGATGCTTCAACTCATCAGACTCGGCTGTAGCACCGAACAAACCGGCGTGCCATCGATTTTGGGACATATTGATGAACCTAGACGAATGTCCATTAACACACGCGCACGCTTCGTACGTCGCGTCAGAACTTGGCAGGGTTCGCCATCAAGCCACCATCGGATAAGCAGAGACGAAGAGGCGATAAAATACATACGCATGCGATGCTCACGAGAGCAGAATACAAACGCGCCACATCCATTTAGCGAAATCGTGTGTCACGGAGATGAAAAAACAATCGGTAGCGAATCAGCATAACAATAATAGAGTTTGGGTTTGGATGGTGGCATGGGGACTGATCACTAGTGCGGTGGGTGCCGGTTTCCGAACGACCAGGCCGTCGGAAGGCGTTTGTTCGACTTCGCCAGATGCGGTAACGAACGCCAGCCGATTGCATGTAGTTTGTGCGTCCGAATCAATGCATCAATGTTTAAAGAGGGGGGTAGAGTGGAAGCCGCCTTTTGCTTTTGTGGCACGGTTGTTTGTTAGTGAGCCTATCTCGGAAAAGCGCGTCAGCGACTCGGGAGGAAACGAGTGATAAGTTCAAGATCAAAAGATGCGAAGCGAATGTGGAACATGTCGTACACGCCAGCAGAATGTTCCGCCTGTTTCTGCTCGCGAGAGGAGACTAGGTCGGTCCATGTTGTGGGGATGGCCGGAAAGCTGATAACAGGTCGTCGTTTTATTGGTTTAAACGTAGTCGAGTCGATTCGGCATCTTGGGCAAGATGGGCGTTCCGGTCCATGGAGATTACCCAAGGGGGATTTCACGGATGTCAGACGGGACGGGCAGACACAACTTCCGAACCTCAATTGAGCCGACCGACGCTCACGAGTGTTTTAAATCTGCTCGCAGAACGGTGTCATGATCGGGTCCGGTAGTTACGGTCGGGCTTCAGACGCTCTCCGGGAAGGTCCACCGGAGCTAGTTGCAACGAAGTATGGGCGTCCCAAGGCCCTCTAAAGGCAGAAAACGTGAATTTGGCCCTTCGGCGGGAACTAGAGTGTGGCAGCCTAATCATAATTGTATCCCGGCTCACCGTATCGGGGGTTTCGGACTCCCGTACATTGATGTGCGTATAAGTATATACCGGCGCAAGGATGTGAACTTTGAAGCTTGAAGAGACCTGCCAGATTGCTGTACACGGGTATGTTTGTAACACGTACAGCCTGCTCTCAAGCCAATGAAGATGTAAGCAAAATACTGGAAGAGTCTGGAACAGCAAATTACCGAGCAGCTAAACCAGAAGCAGGTTGGTCGAGGGCATCATTGATGCGAATTGCCACGGAGGAAGAAGGTCAGTGCCGCCATGTGTGCTTCGAACCACGTTCGCAACGATTTTCTCACTGTCATCCCAGACGCGAAATGACAGACTCTGAACGACTCGAGTGGGATCATTTCAGCGCCGAAACAACGCACTCTTTCTGTGATCTTTTTCTTTTATGTAATTTCCGTTAGGATGAATCGCGAATCATCGACCATGCGCCATGCGCACCCCGACGGGGCGCCCAGAACTAGTCTGAGAATTCCTTCAATGAACCGTCCCTAGCCCCTTGTTGCTTGATTAATTTAGAGGTATCCTGCAAGGGTTGAGAAAAAACATACATGAACATGCCCAAGAAAACATGCGGTAAATGCAGTCGAGGACTCGTGGGCAATCTGGCTCCCACGGTATAAAGCCGTCCATAAGAAATGGACAACTGGATTTTCGCTGCTCGACATCAAAAGGGAAGAACCCCTTGCCAGTCGTGTCGCTGCACGTGAGTTCCGAGCAGCCCTGCCGGCAGAGCGATCGATCAAACACGAGAGAACCACCAAGTGTCTGCCAACCCGCCCGTGTCCGACCTCGTTCATTCAAGACGAAAAACGTCCCAGGCTGTCAGTAAATTGACAATCCAATCGTAGAAATCAGACGGATGGGCGAACGTTTCACACCAAACCAACATGGAAAAAAAAAGAAGAAAAAAGAAGGAAAAAAAAGGTCAGAAGCCCATGTTGAGCGCTGATTCGCCATTATTAAATAAATAATCGGGCAATAAAACCTTATCTGAACTACTTCTTCAACGATGGACGGTCATCGCGGGCTCGCGTGAGGCAGTCCACAGCACGCCAAAACGTGAGAGAAAATGGGGTGAAATTCAGCAGGTAAATGACCTGTAGTGATGCAGTGGTGCAATAGCCTTGAAACAAAACAAAACAAAAAACTGCGTTGTGCTGTGGGAGGAATTCAGCTACTATCTATATGGTGCTTCAGGGAAAATCAGTTAGGGCTGCGCGGACAAAAGGGAAGCAGGTGACAAAAGTAGACCATGGCACCTCCTCCCAAGTACTTGGATCTAATATTCAATTCGATTATGGCACGTCGGCGCCACAAGCAGGCGGAAGGTAGAATCCTCCGTACATGCAGCATGACGTTAGAATGAAGACCTGGTTATGAATCGGATGGACAACGGACCAAGCTGCAAAGAAAATGAACGGGATTAGTGGCTGTCGGCAATAAAAGAAAGTAAATTGGTCATAGGAATATGCTGCACTCACGCCAGTAAAAGGTGAGGCTGAAGAAATGCTTTCTCAATAATGCACGATCCATGAGAACTCAAATGGAAGACACTGGACGGAGGATTGGGAGGTCGACGAGGGATCTCAGCAACCGCAAGCAGTGGATGATAAGCGCGGGTGATTATCGATAATAAGACGAGCCCCTGAGCCGCCACAGAAGCATAGCAAAATTCCAGAGGTGGACGAACTTGACATTCTTCCATGCCATACTGTGACACTGTGATATATTTGCATCGCGTTCCGAAATGTCGGAAGATGGGATGAGGCCAACGTGTGAACGGACGTTGGAAACCCTACAAATCCGATGAGTTGGCGCTTCCATGCATCATGCCAGGTAAAAGGGTGCGGTCTGGTGTTGACTGTTGGCTCTTGATTTGCTTCTTCTGCGCCATCCTGTGTCCGGACACGCGGTGGAGGGCGGAACTAGTTCAGGCGCAAAACCGCTAGTTATATCATGCACACGACATTATTTCGTTATATTTCGGTTTCAAGGCTGCGGAAAATCTCATCAGTTGATGATGCGGCTTACACGGGAATTAGGACTGGCCGCTGGTCCAAGAAAAGACGCCGCATTGGCGTGCTGGTTCGGTGGTGCAGCCAGCTATGAATGAATTGTTGTCATTGGTATTTCCCTCCTCGAAAGCCGGGTCAATTCTCCTCAAGGTCTGGACGGGATTATATACACATATAGATAGCATTCAGATCGTCAAGACGAACCGGACAGTGAAGTTAACCCACATCACAACTCGTCTCTCGTGTACTGGGGTCCATCCGCTTCCTCTTCTTCCCAGTCTTGATCGCTTTCCCTCATCATGTCCTCTTCCTCACGTTTCATATCGAGTAGTGCGTGACGCAACACTTCCGTTAAACGTGCATACTCTTCAGGAGTCGCATCATCCTGTACCACTCCTTCGTCATTGCCATCCATTGGTATCTCCTCCAGAATCTCGATGACTATTTCGCCATTTTCACCACGGTCAAAGAAGACTTGTTGGTTGTTACCGAAACCGAGTCCTTGGAGTTCAGGCGAATTCATCAAGGCATCTATAGCCCGTTTCCAGAAGTCATCCCATTGACCGTCACCTTTACCAGGCGAGCCTGATCCTAACGAGTTTTGCAATAGTGCTGGCGAGGGTATGACGAAACGGGATCCGCGGTTGAGAAGATGGAGGGGGGAGTCAGATTCATTGAGATTCTCTTGCTCGGTTGTTTGTCTCTGTTCAAGCTGTGTCGACTCGGAAGAAGATACCTGATCCGAAGCTGGAGCAATAATTTGCCGACAGCGGACCACGGACTCGTCGCGAGTCTCCAGGCGGGATCTGAAGCCAGGTTCGCCACATAAACGTGGCGTTTGCACCACGAGTACATAAGAACAAATCTTCGCTTCCCGAACGAGCAGGATAGAGTCGGTCATCGTCATCGAACAATGAAACTGTCAGATAGCCGTTCATTAAACAATTTGCAAGCAATGGATCGAGCCGACTTGCCTGGACTTCGACCTCACGAGGTTTCCCAGTTTTATCACAAAATGTGCCGTCACCCCACCGCTGCACAAGGTAACGCGCACCTGGACCATGTGCAACCTCCAAATTTGCAGCATGAGCAAGTTGATCAGCTACGACCACATCCGCACTGCCATCTGGTGCGACTGGGGAGCGACCTAGCGTAAATGATTCCCACTGCATAAATATTAGGATGTATTTTCAAAAACAATCACGGAATCTCACCTGGGGATCCTCAACGGGTTCATGTGGCCCTGGTTAAATGGCGATATTTGAGACTCAAGTCATAAATCAAAACATGCCTTACCTGTGGGTTGTTGTGTGGGAGTGAGCTCTTTAAATTGTCTAATTTCCTGGTTGTGACAATAAGAGTACGTAAACCACGTTTGTCGATGCTAATGGGTGAAATCAGATTCCGACGATGTCTTGAGATACGAGGATCGCACGTAAAGGCATTTTCCGGACAAGGGTTGAAGCAGCGCCCAGCTGTTCCGAAGCGTCGCGTCACCATCAAAGTCTTCCGCTACACTGGTGGGCTCGCGCGGGGGAGGAATAAGGCAAAGGAACTGGTTATCCGGACCAATTTTCATGTGTTGGAGAGAAAAGTCGGAAGCGTCGGACTGTACTGCGCCGCCGTCACGTCAGTTCGGTGGGCAAGTAATTGTACACGTCGAACGTACAGACATCAGGCGCGTTGTTGAGGGTTCCAGACTCAGAACTACCTATTTCCTTCATGCCTTCCTGAGAGAACCAAGTGTGTGAGTTCCATGATTCGCCAAGGAACTCCTCCTCGCCACCACGCAAGCCATATTGGATCCAGCGTTGTGCAGTCTCATTTAGAATGGGAAATTCGTTGAGAAAAGCGACACGATATTTTGGAAACGCATAAATATCTTCAGGGCCCGTGTATAGTAGTCGCGCTCGACCAAGGACGATGGGGGAAATGAGGAGGGCAGCGAGTGTTGAGTGTTTCATTCGGAAGGGAGCAAGTTGCGATCATTCCACGTCTGCTCTCTCGTGCCGTGGAAAGCTGGCTAATTATATCGCCGACTGAACCCATGAACAGGCAGAAACTCCGCGGCCCGCCGTGTTGCGGTGCGGCAGTAACGAGCAACAAGAAAAATAAAAAATAAAAATAAAAATGCATAGGATTGCTGATTATCCATCTGACCGCTTGGTTGCTCAGTCAAGGTTTTCGCGAGGAGACCATGCAACCGCCAATCGCCGATCGCCGGCGGCTTGATGGCGAATTGTGTGCATTCGAGGGTCGTTTGAGTGCATTTTTTTTTGTTATGAGGTTGGCTGTAGGGTCGGACCAGCGTTGATCAGGTCCTCGCGTCGCTGTCAGATTCGGGCGGGGGCAATCTGGCTGAGAGCGATGCAAAAGCGAGAGAAAATGAATTTCGAGCGTGCTTCGGCAGCCCATTTACGTACCGTATCCCCCCGAATATCAGGGGTCAGAATCTACGAACAGGCAGATTGCTCAACGATAATAATAAATCCTAGTTTTGGCCAGAATTCCACGCGAGGGAAACAATTGCAATACACGTCCCAACTATATTCGGTAGGGGGGGGGATAATATTCCGTTAAAACGAGGGCTTCACCCTTTCCCCGCTTTTCTTCTCTCCTCGACGCGGACGTCCTCCGCCTGCGACTTGTCGTCGTCAAGCCCCCGTGATCTCCGTTCTACCCGCCCTCACAATGTCCGCCTCACCACACCAAGACGACTCAGCCGACAGATACGACGATGATATCGAGGAAAACGATCAGCCGAATACAGAGGACCCAGACAGTGAGCTCTCGTCTGTCTCCCCTACTCACCATCTCTCCCATCTGCGCGTTCCTCATTTTTTGCGAAATTTATGCGTCTCTTGTCTTGCAGGTGCAGCAAACAAAGACGCACAACCTGCCAAAAGGGGGCGCGGTCGCCCCAAAGGCAGCAAAAACAAGAAATCAGGGGCCAGTGCGTCTGCCACTGCCGGACCATCAGAAGTGGTAGTGCCTACGAAGAAGAAACGGGGCAGACCACCAAAAGTATATCTTGGTGCTTTCCCCTGTTCCTGATTCCCAACTGACCGATTTCCTCTACAGGAAAAGAAACAGGACGATTCAGGTGCTGAGGAGCCGCCTGCGAAGCGGAAACGTGGCCGGCCGCGCAAGGACCAAAGAACACAAGAAGTTACTGCAGCGGTCACGTCCGTTCCTGCCACTGCCGATGGTTTGGGTGAAACGAGTACAAAGAAGAAACGGGGCCGGCCACCGAAGAAGGTTTAGGTCACGCTCCCTTTTCGTTCCTTTGCATCTACCGCTGCTTTCGATTATGTTGCATTTCTTGCTTTCTTGTATACCAGATCCCTACGACAAAGCACGGCTATTGACTTTGCTTTCTGTGTTTTTACTAGGTAAGGCTACATAGACCATATAATCGCACATTCCATGGGCTTTCTTGCGACCTGATGGGTTCCGACCAACCTTACTCACATGCCTTACTTATTTTTATTCCCTGTGAAGGGTTGTTGTCGATAGTCAACATCTAGATACTTTCCCGGAAACATGTGTCACCACTAAGCTCTGCGAGATCCTCATGTAAGACCGTCCCAAATTAATCACCGTTCAGTGCCCTGGATCACGGCGGGGGAAAATTTATGATTGCACCCATTATTCCATGGTAAAATATCCCCGTCATTTCGCCGTAGACTAAACGATCAGGAGCCACGGGGCCCTCGAGCTTGACACGTAAAAAAGACCTGTCATCGTCCCCGCAGCCAACGAAAGGCGCGAAGAGCAACATAGAGCCCCGTAGCGCCAACGACAACAGTTCCTAGGCGTCCAACGAAAGTGAGGATAGCAGACTGCCTCGCTGCCTTCTTCCGAGCCGTCGCGTAACTAACGTCTGGACGGAAGGTAACCATTGTGTAGAGCGGGAGCCATCCATGAGGATTGGGAGATGGGAACGGGATAGTAGCCAATGACCGTGTGATCGAAACCAAGGCGTCCTTGTTGAATGTGATCGTGTACAACAAATCATCAAGTGCCTTCTTGAAGAGGTACATCGGCGTCGTCACGGAATGCCGCATTTCGATACTGCAACAGTGAACAATAAGTGGAGGCCCATAGCGACGATCGATGGAAGGACTTGCTAATTGTCCATAGCGAGTTCGTAAATAGCGACAAGATCCCCGTGCCTTGTTTCAGTGTACTTGGACAGAGCATTGAACAGCCTCGTGTCCATGAATTCATCACCTGATTGGGATGGTGGGGTGTAAGGAGCCACGCCCTCTTGCAGAAGCAGTGCCCTCAAGACCCTAGCATCCTCCAGACCGCAGTTGAGACCTTGTCCATAAAAGGGCACCATAGAATGTGCAGCGTCGCCCAATATGACACACCGATCCTTGTAATGATACGGCTTTGCCTGATGGAATTATATCCCAGTGGTTCTTGACCATCGAACATGCTCAAGGAAAGCGCACCTTGATACTTATGAGTGGACTTCGGGGATTCTCGGCAAAATCGTGAAGTAACTTGTCTTCTTCAAGAAGCAGGAGGGCATCCGCGAAGTATGTCCTGAACCATGATAAGATCGCTTCCCGACCAATCAAACGATCGAACTCGGCGGTGGGTGCGAACAGCGTGCATGTGAATGACTTGTCCTTGAAAGAAACGGCGTGAGCCGGAAAGTGGGAAAATAGGGATGATGGGCCCTAACTTTGTTTGGGAGTGCGATGAGCATGAATGAATGGCGAGGCCAAATGTGGAGGTGATTCGGATCAAGCAAGAATACAGGCTGACCATACTCGTCACAGCCTGCCGGCATTTTAAGTTCAATATATTCGTGTGGAATATATTCTTGCTGGAAATTCATTCTGCATGCCTCGAGTCAACATCGTCGAACTCGATCCGACAAACAGGCAGGCGCACCGTACAACCCTCATTAATTGACGGCGAACAATCGAGTAACTACCGTCTGCACCTATGCACAGGTGAAAAGTTGCTCGGACGTCTGTCACTGATTCTGTATCACGGATATTCATAGTTCTATTGTCGAAGTTGATGGAAAGAACTTTGTGATTGAAGAATAAATGGATGTTTAAGACAGCGGATGCCGCTTCGAGTAAACTTTCGTTGAGAAGGGCACGGTCTATGGAATTGATGCACTGCACAAAGAAGGCATCGAAAGACATCCATTAGTAGTGTGGTACGGCGGACAGACACGCGGGAATCTAACCCACCTGTCCGTGCTTATCATACTGTTGGCTTTGCTGATTTCCGTGAACGTCGTGAATCATTCGGCCACGCATCGGTATAGCAAATTGTGCGAATCGGGCTGTAAGAGCTGGATCAATGGCTTGTAGAGCGGTGATTCCACGAGATGATATTGCGAGGTTAATCGAGCGCTGCTGCGCGGCGGCCTTCGAAGAGGGAAGCCGTAAATCTGTAAGAGTTGAAACTAATTTGTAGCTAATGGGACACAAATCAACAGCTTACCCGGCCTTGCTTCATAAATGTCAACGTTCCATCCCAGCTTGGCCAGGGATATTGCAGCGAGACAGCCCACGGGTCCCGCACCGACCACAACCACCGTTCGCGCTTTGTGTTGCTGATCTTGGCTCATGGTTGTTAACAGTAGGAGACTTGACCTCGCTTCAACTGGCAGTGGAAGGGGCTGGAAGGGCCGTTACGAGACGTACGGTCGGGTGTCATAATCAACCTGCCCGATGTGGTAAGGTGCGGGCTGATCTGATACGTGATTATTACGGGCCTGAGTAATGCTTGGCTAGATCCCACGCGCCAGTCCCTGAGCATGTCTTTAGCTGACCGCAAGAGCCTCACCGTCGCACTCGGCGGCGACCAGTTTCTCATCCCGACAAACAGTGAATCCAGCAACCAACTTTCCGACTCCAATGGTGGCGATTACCCGTTCTTACACATGGCATTCACACTCACCCACTTTCCTCGTGCCATTCAGGCAGTCATCGATGTGCATACCTCTGTGGTAATTCTTTGGGCCTATTAGCTAAACGCTCAAAGGCTCTCATCGAAGAAGAGCTCCACGTATGGGGAACTCGGTGAGCTACCCACAGAGGATATTGGTTGCCCAAGCTTATCTGCCCTGCAAACGCATTCCTAGGGCCGTAGAAGGCCATTTCAAACATCCACATGGTCGCGAGTGGATGAATATCGCAGATACGGTCACCCCTCTGCTTGCTCAACTAGTCGGCGAGTATACCTCCCAGAAATATTGCTCACGTCAGTTTTTAAGTATTTACATCTACATTCTTAGGTGCTCAAGAGAAAGAAGTTGCTTGTATGGGGACGTTGACTGCGAATCTGCATCTCATGATGTCAGCATTCTACAAGCCTACCCCTACTCGCTTCAAGATTCTCTGCGAAGGCAAGGCCTTCCCCTCGGATCAAGCAAGTGCATTTTGTTTCTTTATTCATACCAGGCAACTCAACGCATTCTGCCCACGTTTTCAGTATGCATTCGCCTCGCAAGTCCGCCTGCATGGATATGACCCGGCTGAAGCGATCATCGAAATATTTCCCCGCCATGGCGAATTCACCCTTCGCGAATCGGATATACTCGACACGATCGCTAGGGAGGGCTCGTCTATCGCCCTTGTGATCTTCAGCGGCGTGCAGTATTACACTGGACAGTGGTTTCCCATGAAAACAATCACGCATGCCGCAAAGGCACAAGTGAGTTTACGAACCCATTGCGTGCTTTTACGTATAGGTCCCTAGCTCGAACCCCGACGGTCACATTGAGTCTCGGTCGTTTCCGTCGCCGTCTCGCGAGAATAATAATTTGAACGCTGATAAATTTCATCTCAAGGGTTGTATCTGTGGCTGGAACCTCGCCCATGCAATCGGAAACATTCCCATGTCCCTACATGATTGGGACGTCGATTTCGCGGTATGGTGTTCATACAAATATCTCAATTCGGGACCTGGTGGCATCGGCGGTCTTTTTGTCCACGGCAAGTGGGAACGCATTATGGCGCCACAGTAAGCATCTCGTTATCCGTTCAGGTTATACGGTTACTGGACTGGAGTCGTAGGTACGCAGGGTGGTGGGGACATGATCCTGCCACACGATTTTTGATGCCCCCCGAATTCTCCGCTATATCTGGTGCTCAGGGATACCAGCAATCTAATCCATCGGTGTTGGCGATAGCTTCATTGCTCGGCAGTTTACAGATATTCGAACAGGTCGGCATGATGGAAACCGTGCGCGAGCGGTCGGTGTTGCTGACCGACTATTTGGAGTCGCTTCTCGTCAAATCTGCATTTTATGTCGCAGCCCACTCAGTTGCTGAGCAATACCCGTCCGAGGGTTCAGGATCACGGACCCACAAACCACGGCCTGCATTCACGATCATCACCCCCCATGCAGCAGAGTCGAGGGGAGCCCAGCTGTCTCTGCTCTTCTTGCCTGCTGGGTCTGGCATCATGCAACAGGTATTTAATTATATGCTTTCGGAGGGCGTCGTGGGGGACGAGAGGCAGCCCGACGTTATCCGGCTAGCACCTATCCCACTTTACAACACCAAGTCGGACTGCGAGCGAGCGGCCTTGGCGCTAGAAGCAGGGTTTCAGTCTTTGGTAAAGGCGAATAATTAATACAAGGCGATGCCTTCGTTCGCACGTATATTTCCCTTGCTAGACTAGTGGTCTACGACATCCTGGATACTACTGCGTATTATCTCCATGTATTTGGGACATTCAAGGATAGCATCATGTTCTTCATTCAACTGATCGAACGACCTGGAAACCAGACACAAGTTTTCCTTGAGAAATTTGTACATTTCCTGGCTCTGACACCCATCTACCAAGGTGTCCGCTTTGGAATGTATGATCAACCAGTGTATGTGCCGGCCCCTCGGATCAACGGTCGCTTTGAGTGCGGATACTTGCTCGAAAGACTCTCTTCTTCCGAATGTGTTTTCGATGAACCAGGTTCTGTACACCGGGAAACTCGAAAGCAACAGATCGATGTCATATATGCCCTCCGACATGATAATGGCCGCCGTAGACCCAACGAGGTCATCAGACGGACGAACGCAAACGCTCTCCGATCCGCCCTGTAACGGCATGCGCAGGAAGATAGTACATAACATGTGCGCAGAGCAGCTATGGCCGATCAGAAAGACCTTGCTGGGTCTCTGAGGCAAGCGGCCGCCATTCTCCCGATGCCACGTGAGAACGAACTCGAGGAACCGGAGGGTATCCTCTGCGTGGGCGGGGTGGTGAAGGTAACGCTCGTCCGTGGGTTCCTTCGGCGTGAGCCGATAATCGGGAACGGCGACTGGGCAACCAGTGGACGCGGCGAGGTTCCGTGCGAGGGCGGAATGATCGGATTTATCTCCCCTATCGTCACATTTTGCGAAATTCAATGCGAACCGAGAAGAGATGAATCGCCTCACGTTCTCCATGCTCCTCCGTGGATGAAACAAAGGAGAAAGAAATCCTGTTTCTCGTCCAGCAGGTGTTTCGGTATATAGATGTCAAAAGTCTGGAACGCGTTGGGCGGTGCAGAGGGAACGTATGAGATGTCAAGATAATCGACCACCATGATGGAGTACTGCGTAAATTACGTAAGGGTTGAATCTCGACTCCCTGCGATGACGTCAAAGCCAAGTCAAAGCCGTGCAGGAATTCGTATAAATTCACAGGCCGCCTGCGAGCCGGGCGCACTTGTCTCTTTCTTCTACACCACCTTCACATCGTAATGGCACGAACCGCAGCAGACATTTGCAAGGTCAGTCAGTCCGCCTCGTTCCCGTTACCCCCGACCCTGAGATCTGTGTCCTAGATCATGTAAGTGCGGAGAAAAGTGCATATGAGTCTGGCTCAAGCATGTCGTAAAGTTTGGCCTTCATTTTACCCCCTTTGTGCGTCTTCCTTGACAGGGGATGTGGCATGGATCTCGTACGTAACGGCCGTCCCATACTCCGTTCCCTCGATGACTCATACTCGCTACGTTGTTCGATAGCTCATCAATGTCTGTCTATGGTGTCTCGGTTGGATGTGAGTATGAGATTCTCCAGTAGGAGCACACCCTCTAACGTACTTTACTGCTCAAGCCCTGGTACCATTCATGGTTAGGATATTCGTACCAACTCTCACATTCTTTGACTCTAATCTCTTCGACAGCGCTCTACCTCATCTTGAAACACTGAGACAACGACCCCATTGACCCCTCGTGTTGATACTGTAGTCGTACTTCACGAAAGAATGATCGAGACATTCTCAGACAGACATGAACCTCTAACGTACTTGAATGTCGTGTATATAAATCACATGCGAGTCTACTGCTTATTAGCTTCCTCTTGCCCTGATTCGTCATCTTCATCTTGATCGTCCTCTTCCTCTTCCTCTTCCTCTTCCTCTTCCTCTTCCTCTTCCTCTGATTCGTCATCCTCCTCATCTTCAGGAGTTGCTGCCGGAGTGACGTCCACGGTATTGGGCTGTTGGGACACAAGAATAGCAGGCTTGGCAGCTTTTTCCTCCTCATCTTTGTCATCCTCTTCGTCATCATCCTCGCTCTCCTGCTCATCGAATTGTTTAATCATATGAGCTCCCACCGTCCAGCATTTCTTCAAGTTCTCTTGAGAGACTGGAGACTTTACCCCTTCGGCTTGTGCACTTGGTTTCTTGTGCCAGTTTCGGATGTCGTCTTCCTCTACGATATCATCCTGATACAACGCTGCAAGAATCTGACCGAATAGAGGTAGCCGCTCCGACGAGGCACAATACTCCTACGAGACGAGACGAGTGAATATCAGTCGGCAAGAGCGAGGGAATGCGTCTGCCAATCAATCATGATCATGATTCCTTACCTGCAAGATTTCGATGGTCTCCACCGCATCGACGCCCCCAATCTTATCAATCAGATTACCCCATCTGCTGATCATGGCGGTAATTTCTTGCCGCTGTGGTAATCCACCACCCTCGACTATGTTTATGCGACTGACGATAGCTGCCACCACAGCTTCCCTGACCATCCGGAGAGGAACATTGCTCGCCATTCTGAGCGTCTTCAACTCAACGGCCGCATTATCAACAGAGTGCCCCTCTGCGAACGCACGGTCCAGGGACAGTGTGACCTCGTGCTGGAACTCGGACAGTGCGGCCGAGTCGGCTTGAGCGACGAGGTTGGAGGGGGCGCTCAAAGGAAGAGACGTCGAGGAAGATGCCAGACTTGAGCCTCCGAGTCGATCGTCGTCATCAGAGTCTGACTCGGATTCGGACTCTGCTTCAGATGACGTGACTGAGCCTGGATCCGACAATTCGAGGTCAGAAACAGTATCGCCTGGCCGTCGCATATAGTCAGCATATTTGCAGCCTGGATGACCAGGAGATAGGGCATACCGATACGCATGAGTCGCTGGTTGTCAGGGTGCTCAATCTCGTCGATATCCTCGTCTTCGTCAATCTTTGGTTGAGGCCATATGATTGCATTGGATTCCAATCCAAGTTTTTCGAGAGCAACAGCGTCCTGATCTGAAACGAGACATGAGAGCCAAAACGAACTCGCTTGAACCTCCTGCTTACCAGCATCTATGTCCTCGTAGTCCGAGTCCTCTTCTGCACTCTCGTCCTCCTCATCATCACCATCGTTTTCTTCTTCTTCTTCTTCCTCGTCATCATCATCATCATCAGCATCATCTTCGTCATCTTCGTCTTCATCTTCCTCGTCATCATCTTGACATTTCCTCAGCAATTTCTGAAACGGCTCTAATCTGGCTTGGGGCCCGATAGTGACCTTGTCGGCAATCAGACACCCTCGCTCGACCCAACTCCTCTCCTTGATCTGGACGCCAGCCCCAACGATGCTACGCTCGATCACGCAATTCGGGCCGATGACGACGCCATCAAAGAGATACGAGTTACGAACGACCGAACCCGCCCCGATGACACAACGTGGCCCGAGCACGGAGGCGACGATCTGTGCGTTGTCCGCGATCTGGCTATTCGATCCGATGAGTGTTTGGTTGCCGATCTTGCATGTCCTGTTGAATAGTCGCGAGTGAGCGAACGTGAAGGTGGAGAGGAGGGCTGGCAACGTGTGTTTACCTGGAGAGTACGACGGAGCCGTCCGCTGCGATATACTTGTTCCCACGAAGATGTTCGTATGTATGCCCGCTTGGATGATTGTCGTCTGGAACGAGTGGGAACGTCCATCTGGATAGAATGTCTTTGCTAAAGAAAAAAAGTGGTGTCCGTTCAGATCCGGGACAATGAAGAGATGACAACCCACCTGACAGAATCGTAGCTCTTGGTATCCTTGACGCGGGCTGCATACCCATCCTTGGCGATGTAACAATGGATACTCTTCATAAGTAAGTCGGACGTAAGAATGCCATGCACAAAGTCTCTCCGAATGTCCGCGTAGTCAAAGTTGTCTTGGAACAGCGATGGGACCTGGCCACGGGCACGGCCGAATCAGTCACGCCAGGGAAAGACTCTGCAAATGCACGCACCTCGACGGAACATACATCGATCGAACAATCAATGAGGTCGTTCCGAACGTCCACCTCAGGATGCTCAGTGAGGATCTCGCGTGGGATGTTGGCGTACTTCTTGGGCGGATAGCCAGTGACGGGCTCGTAATGCAAGCACTCTGACGTTTTCGGGTCCAGCACGAAGACGGAGGAGTTGCCCTTTGATCTGAACACCCATGAACGTCAGCGAGAAAGCGAGACCTGTCGAAGAGACACACCGGGTGCGATGGTGGGCGCCACTCTCTTTCACGACCATCGTCATGATGGCGTCCTTGTTCGTCTTCCGGCGCTCCTTGTGAACGCGAACGACCTCGTCTATCCGGATGTTGCTGACGAGATCGCCCGTAACGAGGACAAAGTCGGACGTAATGATCCCATGCGTATAGATGTCTCGCATGGCATCTCCAGGAGAAAACGTCTCCTTGGCAGTGACGATCGGGACAATCTTCAAGCCAGAGCTGGGCTTAGACCATTTGGATTGTCTGTTCGGTGAACATGAGTAACAGAGCCAGAGGAAGGGTGAGATCGTGCAAACTTTATCGCATCCTTGACGAGCTCGGCATGAGAACGACATATGACAAAGATCTCCTGCACACCGGCCAGGGCAAGGCTTTCAAAAGTCCAGTCGAGAAGTGGTGCATTACAGATGGGCAGCAGACACTGGTAGTGGCGATCAAAAAGTCAGGCCGCATGAATGACTCCGAAATGTGACTTGCCCTTGGCTTGTGTCGAGTGAGCGGAGCGAATCGTTTGTTGAAGCTGTCTGCGAGTACTACGGCTTGAAGGACCTCCTCCTCATCGACTAACCTCTCCTTTACGTTAGTAGAAGACTTTGGAGCCATCCGTGTCTGGCAGGAACAAGGTAACACAAGGAGTTATGTTGAAGATAAGGAATTTGTACAGGTCGAGTCATATCTTTCTCAGGTTAAGATCACTCGTTCACCGTTTTCGGGATGCCTCTGAATTTCGATTATGAAGCACTTATTTGACATGCAAGCGCGATCCACCACCGTGTGCAAAGTAAGGGTATCAATTAGATGAATCGACATTAGCCAGTGAAAACACGAATCGCGGTAGTCATGATGATGAGGGGGGGAGTCGTCGTCAACCAAAGAAAAGCCACATCCAACGAGTAGGGTAATAATGAAAGACAAGTCATAAACAGAAGGGAAGGATTCCGCAGTCACTGATAGTGTAAATCATCCGCAAGTGACTCCCGAAACAGAAAAGCAACAGATTGAAGCTCGTGTCGATCATAAACACCACCAGCTTTAAAGTCGTTTATGCAGCGGCAGCGATGACGGGGGCGGTGGTGACAGTAGGAGCCGGTTCCTCAGCAGGTGGCTGCGCGGGGGCGACAGGGACACCAGCCTCGTCCGTGGCGGGGTTCTCCAACGGGGGAATTGGGGTGGGCTCATCAATGACAGGAGGGTTCTCGTCGACCTTTGCAGGCGCATTGACTTCCAGCTTCCTGCTCTTGAACAAGTCGCCCACACGCGCTGATATCCGGCGACCGACTTTGAGGGCTTTCTGATCCTTCTTCTCTGGAGCCTGAGGCAAGTCAGAAAGATAAGACAACGGACATTGGTATTATCATACCTTTTCTGCCTTGACAGGCTCCGCAGCTGGAACCTCAGCCGGAGTAGGCTCAGCTGCAGGTTCCGCCGGAGCAGCAGGTGTTTCCTCGGGAACAGCAGTGGGAGTAGTCTCAGTCTCCTTGACGGGCTCAGCTGCAGGGACGGCGGGAGCTTCCTCTATGACGACTTCCTCAGGTTTTGCTTCGGCAGGCGAGGCCTCGGCCGGAGCGGCGGGCTCAGTCGCGAGTTCAGCCTGGGAAAGTGTCACAAAAGCCATCAGATCAATGTCGAGTTGCTTACTTCAACCTTCTTCTTCTCCTTTTTAGGACTCTTAGGAGCCTTTCCCCCCTTGAAGGGAGCGAGGAGCTTGGCGAGGATGCTGGGACTCTTTGGCCTGTCCTCCTTCTTGGCGTCGGCAGGCGCATCCTAACAACAGTTGTTACAAGGTTGCCACGCATGCTATAGCAATGAAACGCATACCGTCTTCGATTCTTCCTTGGCGGGCTCCGCAGCAGTGGCCTCAGTGGCAGGCTCAGCGGGAGCATCAGTAGTAGCCTCAACAGCGGGTTCCTAGAAGAAAGAAAAAAAGTCGTTGGTTAGGAGGCGACGCGGGTGGCACCAAAGATACTGACAGAGGCTTTGGGTTCGTCCTCCTTGGGTGCCTCCTGAAGAAAATGAAAATGAAGATGAGAGGCGTTATCAGACAAGGAGGGAGTCAACGTACCGGAGCGGGGGCAGCCTCCTCGGGGACAGGAGCAGGCTCTGGGGCGGGAGCGTCCGTAGTGGGGGTGGGCTCGACCGCTGGGGTCTCAACAACCTTGACTTCCTCGGCGGGGGCAACAACGGTGGCGTCGGTAGCAGACATTATTGCAAGAAAAAATGCGAATGTGAGCTGAAAAGAAAGGTGAGATGGGTGCGGGAGAGAAGGAGGAGATAGAAGACGAACATGAATGAACTATAAATGACAAGAGAGGGAGAAGATGGTGCTACGAGGCGCTAGGCCGTTGACTAGAGAGAAGTAGGAGAGAGAGGAAGAGATACGGACAAGAACAAATTCGCGCCTCTCTTATCCCTATTTGGCTCCGCTTACGCGCCAAACAAAAACACTTCACCTAATTTTTTGAGCGACCTGTCAAGCCACCGCGTATTGTTCCTTTTTGGGACGTGAGACCCCTGGTGGTGGTGAGAGAACGGGTGGGTTGTTAACGATATTCTCTGGGAGACTAGAACGACGGAGGGGGCAATGGAGGGGGAGGAACGGGCGAGTGCGGTGGTCCGTGCGGTGGCAGATCGCCAAACCCAACCTTTTTTGGAGGAAGGAGAGTATCACCGGATCACGTCATAGTCCAATTCATCCATTTGCCGATCGCGACAGTTTGTAAATAGTTCACTCATCGCCCCTACGCCAAGTCAACAAAGACAGCCAGACAGGAGAGGTGTCTCAGCGCTGCTCGTCTGACGCAATATGTCTGACTCCCTCTGCGCCTCGTCGTGATGCTGGCGCAAGCCATTATTATATCCCGTCTGATTGGAACTGACCCATACCCGTGCGACTGTCTGCTCTACACGCGACTGACAACGGACGAAATAGTCAACGCCCTGGGCCACCTTTTTCGTCAGGGTGGGCCCGTCTTCCTTACCGCACCGATGGCTCACGACTCTCTATCCTGCGTGTACTGGGAGACAATACGACAGCAGGGCCGGAGAGACAAGTAGGTGTGAACATCCAGTATGTTGTAGTCATGGTTATCGTCCATCCTGACATCCCATCTGGTCATTGCCGTTGCGCCCAAGTTGCGTTGTATTTATTGCGACCGTGATTCAATATTCAATACTGCAACCGAGAGCCCAGCAATTGTTCTGTGTAACGCTCACCACGTCTCGTGAACAGTGTCCCATCATTGTGCGGCGAAAAGCACCGAGGATATCACTCCAGTTCCGCTGATTTCGTCACATCGGAGTACATTGCTCACACAGTCATTAATCACGTTTGGCGGCTCTTTCCTTGAAACACGCCCATCCCTCCGGAGCCTTATAGTAATTTTAGGCCCACCTTCACCGAGCCTACCTTTCACGCCCTCAAGAATACGTGCGTTAACCGGCGGTAATAATTCGGCCACTTTTAATTGCTCCAGAACCATGACTTTGAAGAGCAATATCATCGCCCATTCACATGTCATGTCGCTTCCAACTTCTTCCATTCGGCAACATCGTGCAGCACCACACGACTGCGAGCCGACGCCCGTTCAAACATCATCGTACACTCGTTATCATCGAGATAACCCAGATCTACGAACAGGACAGACAGGATCCGTACCGAAGTTCTTGGGTACAGGGCAAACAAATATCCCCGACGATGATAACCTTGTCCTGAACTCTACTTGGCCTTGTGGCGTGGTGGCACCCGAAGACCCTTTGCCTTCATTTGCCTTCGTTTTCCCTCTAAGAAATAAATGTGATAATCAGCAAAAAAAGTCGACAATGTGACCAGTGCGAACCTTCTATATAGGGCCGGTCTTCTTCCGAATCGAAGTGGATGTCTTCTTCCGAGGCCGGTAATTCCGCGCCGAGCTCCTCTACGACCTTGCCTCCTGCAGGCACTTTCTTACGCTTCTCCACCTTGAACTTGGCAACAAAGAAGCCGTCCATGTTGTGTACATGCGGGTAGAAGCGGCGCGTCAATCGCAGCGATGGGTTGAAAACCTTTCCGCGATACTTTGTGAATCCCTCACGCCCGAATTCTAAACCTGTGTCGACCAGTTTCACGTTCGGGCGCTTGCGTAGAGCGTAGTTCACAACAGCCTCGTTTTCGTCCACCATAACGGAGCAAGTCGAGTAGACCACGTAGCCACCTGACTTGGACTCGGGAGAGACACTGTCGATCGCACACAAGATCAGTTGCTTTTGCAGATGGGCCAACAGTCGAAAGTCGCGGTCAGACTGTGATGAATGTGATTGAGATGACGTATATGAAATGAATGAAAGAGTAGACGCCACCTTGTTGATCTTGACGCTCGGGTCTTTGCTGATGACCCCTGTACCGCTACATGGTGCGTCCAACAGAACGCGGTCGAACCCACCCATCACTTTGGGAAATTCCCGTCCGTCATATGAGCAAACGGTCACGTTCTTGCAGCCCATGCGATGGATATTCGCTGCAAGACTCTTCGTCCGAGCCTTATTTGCATCGTTGGCAAAAACTTGGCCCGTATTTTGCAAAAGAGCAGCGATATAAGTCGTCTTGCCCCCGGGCGCAGAGGCCATATCAAGGACACGTTCATTGGGCTGCGGACCGAGCGCGATCACAGGAAGGAACGAAGACGCTGCTTGAAGCATATAGTGTCCAGCGAGGTACTCGGGAGTTGCACCTTGAAAAACTCGAGTGAAAAACACAGACATGCAAAGCATTCCACCACCTTACCAATCGGCACGGAACTTTCGAATACCTGTAGTCCGACGTTTGTCCATTTTCCGATTGGTTCAAGGTTGACACCTCGGTTGACCAGTGCTTGAGCCAAATCTCGTCTTCGCGTCTTGAGGGTGTTCGTGCGAATAGTAACTGGCCGAGGAACCTCGTTCGCCTCAAAGAACTCGACAGCCTACCTCGGCTGAGAAAAAAACTACAAGGAGGGATAAGAAGACTAACATACCTCTGCCACTGAGAAAAGCTGGAACAGCTGTTCGGCTAAGAAATCATTGTATCCATAATAACTGGCGATATCAGACAGCAGCTGCTCCACGTATTCCGATCGTGGTCTGTGTAAAAATTCAGCCCATCAGGATATGGCAATTCAAGAGAACATCAGACCTATCCTCCTCGACAAGTTTTTTAAAATTGCGGAGCACTCTAACGCAATGTCGCATTCGACGTTGCACGACCTGCACGTCGGACACGCCCTTCTTTTCTTCTTCTCTCTCCTCGGTAGTTGGCAAGTGGAATGGTTCACCCTCGTCCTCGTCCTCATCCCCACCCTCATCCTCGTCTTCTTCTTCTTCTGCCAAGCCGGCGTTCTGCAGCTCCTCCATATCGAGTTCGACTTCACGAGCCGCTTCGGCATCCAACGCGCGAGAAAGCTTCTCCATGTTTCCCATCGTAACATGCTCGTCTTCCCCTCCGGAATCCTCGTCCTCGTCCTCCGACGACCACAGTTGGTTCGGTTCCGACGTCAACGCATCGATCTCAGGGGACGCCTCCACCGACGCAGGCGTATCTGACGATTCATCTGGCTCCTCGATCACAAGCTTTTTAGCCCCTTTGACCTTTGCACGCTTTGCGGCCCCGCGGGATGCAGGTTGTTCGAGCTCGACGTTTAGCTTGCGTTTTCCGAACTTTTTGGGTGAAGGTCGGGAATCGGAATCGGGGAGGGGCACTGGCG
Organism: Leccinum boreale; assembly: GCA_038092235.1. Lineage (NCBI taxonomy): Eukaryota > Fungi > Basidiomycota > Agaricomycetes > Boletales > Boletaceae > Leccinum > Leccinum boreale. Next base: position 37,821 of record JBBPPX010000035.1, on the reverse strand, counting down.
AGGCCTGTCTGTATTTTGTCCGTCGGCCGCCCATGACGTTGGTCGCTGGCAATGGTTTTAAATGTGGGCGGTTTGAAGCCGTGAATATTTTTCTCCTTCTACATTTGGAAGTAATTAGGTCCCTAGATAAGAGTCACAAGATCTATCCACTTCATACGTACGTCGACTAGCTCAGTCGACAAGACAACCGGTGTACTTTTCTCATACACATGAGTCGAATTACAGTTCGTTCTTTTACTAACCAACCCTGAGTCCTAACGCGAAACCCACCACGAACGACGCTCTCGGCTGGAAATCAGCCGTCAAAAAGTTCACGATCCACTTCCATATCGACCGCACAGTCGGCGGTCTCCTCTTCCCGAGCGTGTCAGTCGTATAGAACAAGTTCTCGAATCGAGACGCCATCCGCGCCCAGTCCACCTTGACGAGCGAGGCGGAACCAAGGTACTGCAGGGGTAACGGTGTCACTCAGCCGGCGTGACGCGGTCAGGGGCGGGAACTGACTTGCCTGTAGAACGACAAACAGTCCGCCGAGGAAGAAGGCGACTATGCGCGCACTCTTCTTGACAAATACGCCGGCGCAAACACCGCAAACGGTACCAAACGTCAGCTCGAGCGCGTTTACGGAAGATTTTGGAGGCGGGGGCAGTGGGGGTCCCGCCTGGGAGGGCTGTGCGTCTTGATGGATGCTATCAGGATTCAGGGGACATGATTATACATACACTACACTTGCCATCACAGTGGAGCCTGGACGGGGGTGTCCACGCTAGGGACGAGATTCCAAGAGCAGCACCAGCGAAGCCGGTCGCGGTCAGGAGTAAAGGCAGACTCTGCCGCGTGTGTCGTGGAACGGCTACTACCTTGAGCTGTCTGAGAACGTTTCGCGTGTGTGCCGAGGTGAAGAGCGGCGGGCGTGATTTGATGCCAATGCGGAGGACAAAAGAGGCCATTTTGCAGGGTCACAAGATGCTGGCAGAAGAAGTTATTCGCTTTTCGAGGCACGTGATCGTGACCATTGTATGGTGTTCCTTCAAGTTACTAGTACAGCACTACTAGTCACAAGATCTATCCACTTCATACGTACGTCGACTAGCTTAGTCGACAAGACGACCGGTGTGCTTTTCTTCCCATACGTTGGGCCAGAAAAATCAAACACATGAGTCGAAATACAGTTCGTTCTTTCACTAACCAAACCTGAGTCCTAACACGAAGCCCTCCACGAACGATTGGAAATCAGCCGTCAAAAAGTTCACGGTCCACTTCCATATTGACTGCACGGTCGGCGGTCTCCTCTTCCCGAGCGCGTCAGTCGCATAGAACAAGTTCTCGAATCGATACGCCACGCGCGCCCAGTCCACCTCGCCGAGCGAGGCGGAACCAAGGAACTGGAGGGTATGGTACCACTCAGCCGGGGTGACGCAGTCAGAGCGGGGACTGACTTGCCTCGAGAACGATAAACAGTCCGCCGAGGAAGAAGGCGACTATGCGCGCACTCTTCTTGACAAATACGCCGGCGCAAACGCCGCAAACGGTACTAATCGTCAGCTCGAGTGCATCTATGGAAGACTTTGGAGGTGGGGGTCCCGCCTGGGAGGGCTGTGCGTCTTGATGAATGCTGTCAGGACTCAGGGGACATGATTATGCATACGCTGCACTTGCCATCACAGTGGAGCCTGGCCGGGGGTGTCCATGCTAAGGACGAGATTCCAAGAGCAGCACCAGCAAAGCCGGTCGCGGTCAGGAGTAAAGGCAGACTCTGCCGCGTGTGTCGTGGAACAGCTACTACCTTGAGCTGTCTGAGAACGTTTCGCGTGTGTGCCGAGGTGAAGAGCGGCGGGCGTGATTTGATGCCAATGCGGAGAACCAAAGAGGCCATTTTGCAGGGTCAAAAGATGCTGGCAGAAGAAGTTATTCGCTTCTCGAGGCACGTGATCGTGACCATTGTATGGCGTTCCTTCAAGTTAGCACTTGTGATGCGGCACCCCCCCAGTGGTGTGGCTTGACCCATAACCATCATGTCTGATCAGGACGCTGCTGAACAACAGCCCTTGCTCCCAATCACATACGACAATGCCAGGCTCAGAGCGAGCCGCACCTGGCGCGAGAACGTCGCGTCCCTCCTCGAATCCCGGGGTTTACATACTTTCATCCTGACGCTGGTACGCTCATATATGAATTCGCTTCGTGCTCCCCCTGAATTAACACCTTTCCCCCACTCAAGATCGTCATTGACGTGGCCTGCGTCATTGCAGACATTGGGCATGATTTCCTCGCCGACAAATGCTCACCAGAGGGATCCTTGGAGGATCCCTTTTGGCTCGAGGTCGTCAGCAATTTATCTCTCGCCATCACCACATTCTTCCTGGTCGAAATACCACTCGCCCTCTGGGCTTTCGGGCCCAAATTCTATACCCCATTCAGTGGCGTCGTGCATTCTCCCTTGCATCTCTTTGATGCCATTATTGTGATCACTACATTTGTGCTCGAATTCGTGCTCAAAGGCAAAGAACGAAAACTCGTCCAGTTGATCGTCATCCTCCGTCTGTGGCGGCTTGTCAAGCTTGTCGGAGGTATTAATGTCCATTTCTTCCCTGATTATTCCGCGGCTAACGGCTTCTCGTCCAGGAATCGCGGTTGGGGCGGGAGAAGTCGAGGAAGAGATCTACGAAGAACTTGAACAAACTAAAAGGCAGCTCGAAGGTAGTGCTGCAGCGCTCACCAAAGCTCGCGAGGAGAATCGCAAACTTCGGGCCCGTGTAGTATGGTTGGAGACAGGTGGTTCCGAAGGCTCTGAGTTATGAGTCTGAGCAAATTCTCCGGAGATGTTCGCGGATAATTACTATTCAACGGTCATGCAATATACCTGTGTTCTACCCCTCCTTCTGAATTCTTCAGCTGCGGTTGTGTGCATTAAGGAGTGACTAGCGATACAGATCAAGAATAACTACAAAGCCTCCGGTACGTTACGACAGCCAAATCCTTCAAAAGTCTTGAGATACCCTGATTTGGCCCAGCCCTGTCAGGTTAAACGATAGAATCACCAAGCCCCCTGTGAACGGCGTTCGCGCGCACCCACTCGGCCACATTGGGACGCGGAATAGGAGAATCCGGGTCCGCAACACTTGGCGGAAATACATTCGCCATTCGCGATGCGACTGTCGAACACGAACGCGTGCTCGAAGTCTCCCGCCGTATGCTTCCCTCCACGAAACGCGATTCCCTCGGCCTCGTCACCGTGCTTGAGTGTGTCACCGGCGGCAGCGGGGGCAACGCCACGTGTGGCGGTGGTCCCTTGCACCTAGGCAACGGGTGTGCAAACGGGCGGTCGATCCCACGACGAGTACTCTGCAGGCGCGCCCAAGCAGGTCGAGTGGCGTCGATAGACTGACGTCCACGCGTGAATAGGATCGGACCAGACGCCACAGATTGACCCTCGGCGCGCGACAGCTTCTCCCACCGCTCAGCAATGTATTTGGTGACCGCACAGGACTCGCCGCTCCACGTGGACAACGTCTTCTCGGGCGTGCGGAAGGGTGGCTGTGGGGTGCCAACCGGAGCTTGTCCTTCAGCTTCAGCGCTCGGACGGAACCACGGCACACGAGGTACGGGCGTGGTCCAAATATCCGGAAGGGACTTTGCGTGAGTGGCGGCGGCGACGCACAACGTGAGACAATAAGATAGGACTAGAGAGAGATCTGTCAGTCTTGACAGGAACTAGGTTCGCGGAACCGGGGACGCACTGATGAGTGTAGCCAGCCAGCTGAGCTGGACAAGCAAGGAAGTTGATGCGCACATCGCCCATTTCGCTGGCATGACACACGATTGGTAAGCGATTAACTTTGGTTCCGAGACTGAACTTACGGTTCGTGTGGCAATATATGGATGACCCGACTGACATGTCGATGCTGGCAGCTAGAGCACTACGTCAGCAAGCAAGGGTCAGAACGGCGGAGAAATAATTGACCCAGCTGGAGAGTGCTCATCAGTGCTGTCCAGGCACACTCGATTCTCACATGAGCAGGTCTCCCCCTCGCGCAGATGTGTTCAGCAAGATAAGCTCTGCATATATAAATACGTCATTAGCGCGGTCGCGACAGAACGCGAGAGGGCCACGCACATGGGCACCAGCACAAATATGAAGAGGGAGTTGATGAGGAGGAACACAGACGCGCCCGGCGCTGGAGGGAAAACCTGATGAACAAACATCGTACCATCCAAGATCGAAGCTACACACCCGACAATCCAGAAGACTTTGCCGCGGCGACGTTCCACGACGCCATCATAAGGATGATGATATGGAAATATGTGAGAAGCGCTTCATATCCATCAGTCCCGAGCATGAAGAACGGACAGCTTCTGTGTCGATTTACTCACCGAAAAAAACAGTGCGGATGACGAGAAATGCATTATGCATCGCGTCCAGCGCGGTCGGATGAATCGGAAGCTTAGGGTTACTAGTCTAAGAGCGTATCACTGTGCACGAAGGGACTCGGAAATAGGCAGAACTTCGAGGATGAGCGCTTTTGAATAAAACGGAAAGGTAACTAGATTAGTGATTAAGAAAATGTAGTGGGTCCACCATGGAGACGGAGGGCATGAGGACCTCTAATAAATATAGACTCCACATTAATGTTCTCGGGGATTGTGCGAGCAGAACAATAAATGTGGTGGGTTGCCAGTGAACAATAACTCGTTTTGAACAATCAATTGTCCGAAAGAGGAAGGTACTTCGACGAGCGCCGAACTAATACCGCGACCGCGCGGCACGCCCCATATAAAACATTCTGTTCAGTCCATTACAATGTACCGCATCAAGAGCGCTGTGATATTAACTTAACTTGCCCGTTGATAACACCAAGTGAGAGACAAAAACTACGATCTTCCGCCGAGGGCTTAGTGCGAAAGGGCCACCACAATCTAAAGCGCGGTCAGACCACATCATGAACGCTTTGACCCAACCACCGTCTGGCGAACCATTCAGGCGAATCAGGCCTTGAATCAGGACTCGAAAGCTTGCTTGGTCGCCTCCAAGTTATACTGCACGTTCTTCCTGTACTTGGTCGCCAAGTCGGCCGCAACCTTGACGGACGAGTTGGCTCGGAGTATCTCCTGATCATCGAGTGAGCACAGAGAAAGAATCACACACAGCCCGAACGCAATGCACCTCGATGCAGTGGTTTAACTCGAGAATCGTCTCTGTGCATGAGGACTTGTTGAACGCCCGTCAGACACTGAAGCATAACCAGAAATGTGAATGACTTACGGCGTTTCTCAGAATTCGTTCGAGCAGTACAGCCTGACGCTCAGCGTGTGGGTTCTCCATGACGTGGCGATAACAAACGTCTCAGTACCTGTGTTTGATGTGTTTGATGTGACGAGCCCACACTATTAGAGGTGCAGACAGTTCTGGAGAGTCGTTGCAATCAATCAGTCGACAATCAATCAACCAAGTCTGATCAAACTCTTCGGTCGCAATCATACAATCGTACATAATACTACACAACAATCTTCCCAAAACCCTTGCTGGAAAAAGCATAATGACCACACACGTTCACCACCTCCACGCAAGGTGTTGCAACACATGTACAACAATCAGATCTCGATCCAACCTACCATACAATATCACCGAATCCTCCAATCCTACACAGCATTGACTGAACGTGAAGTCTCATAGTTACTGATGCCACGTAAATCCAACGGCGGCGGCCGATGTGCACCATCCACAGAAGGCGCCCTCAACCTGGGACCAGACGGTCGCCTCGGGCGAGGCTGCGCACCACCTTCTTCAGACGTCTGTGGAGCAGACGTCATCGTCACCGTGTGTGGTATTGGAAACTCAAACGTGGATGGGGGTGGCGACCTGCGCCTGGCCTTGGGCTTGACGGGACGTTGCATGATATCTCGGCGTGGCCAGTCGCCAAGGGGAGGTGGGCAGGGCAAAGGAGCCCCATTTTTCATCGCGGGTCCTGACGTGAGACCTGGATTGACGGTCGAGATCGATGACTTCAATTCGCGTAAAAGGTCCAGGTCGCTTGTGGGCGAAACGTTGTTTCTCCCATCTTTCGGCCAGACAGGCATAGGTTTCATAAACGACGGCATGGCAGCTCCTGACGGTGGAAGAGGTGTGGCCTCTGGAAGGTTCAACGGATGGCGAACGTCCATTTGCTCTGACGCCACGAACACGGGGCGAAAGGGTTCGATCTCATAACGGCCTTCGAGACCCGCAAGGTGATGAGAAATCTGCGCCGGTTGAATGCCCACAGGGCGCGGGGCGTAGATTTCCAAGCTAGGATACTTTTTGAACCCAATAATGAAGGATGACGGCGATTTAGGTGGCCACAACGTTTGTCGCACAGCGACGGCATAGAGAGCATGAACACGAGAAGACCAGATCCTAGGCTCTCTGGAATATCGAGACGCGGCGACGACCACGAGCACGAAAAAGTAGACGAGCACTACAATCTAGTCAGCGAGTGCGAACGGCAGTGGGCGCGTGGTACGGACATATGATAGTGCACATCCAAGTAAAGGCCAGGAGTACGCGCGCCGAAGTACATCGAGCATCGGGGAATAATATGCCAACTGAACTCCCTGGTCAGACCATACCTCGGTTCCGGAACGTGTTGCATACCTTCAGCAGAACAAGGAGTGTCGGATCCAATAGCAATTAAAGTGGCACCGCCCACTACATCGAAGCACCCGGTGTGAACGTACGGATGAAAAGAACAAAGGAGATACGAACCAAGCTCCAGAACCCAGAAAAGCGCTACCCATGCGCACTCGAACCACACGCGGGTTGTCAAGGCATCGGGGCACAACAACTCGGTGAAGATCCTGGTATTCTGTCAGCGAGTCGTTCAGGACAATTGGAGGGAACGCACAGAATGAACATTGATACAAGCGAAAGTGCACCCAGGAAAATGAGATAAACATCGACTTGTGCTGAGGTCGGGAAAGAGTGTGAGCCAGATGCGCAGTGAAACCCAACTGGCCACAGCTCACCTATCTGATTCAGAGTATCGTTGACGAGACTGTAGTTCCAAGCCGCGACGCTGCATGTGATAGCATTACAGACCATAAACAGAGCTGTACATCCCAGTTCAGTACCATAGAGCGGGAAACCCAAGTAGAAGGATGTACCAAAGAAGACGTAACGAGTGAGAAGGAAAAGGGTTACGCTTGTCATTCCTGCCATACCAGCATATGGATTGCTGAGGATCTGAAGGATTCCGGGCCTGCGCGGCGGTATGGAGTGAACGTAAAGGAGGGTGGTAGCTCAGGGTGCAAAGAGCCAGCTCTGCACGTATTATAGAGAGACGGAAGCTAGTCAGACGATGTCTGGTGTAGGCAGTGTGGGAACTCGGGACGGCAACAAAAGAAATAGACAAGGCGCATCCTTCAAAGATCAAGACGCCGGCCCGGGTGTCATTATGTAACAGCATCCGCACTTGGATCATTGCAGTGAGTGAGGTATGTATAACAAGGAGACAAGGATACAATAAGATCAGCCTATCAGCAGGATGGGAGTAAGTATTAATATAACAGACAGACAACATTCTTGCAATAATGTATGTATATGCGTCAATGTAGAGCCAAGGGTCTAGATAGTTTTGCATTCACGGTGGGTCTCTTCCAGCCGAGGCGGCAAGGGTCAAAGGCGGTGGTCGAGAGAAGGTTTCGGATGGCCCTGATTGATCCGAATAGACAGGTCGGTGCACGGGTGACGGCACATAGGACCTTACCTCTGCAGAGGGGTCCATGCGCAATCGTTCCACTAGAGCGACTACTGGCGGTGGAACGTGAGCAGTACACCGTGCAGATTGATCTGTGTCGACCGAGTTAGTACACTTGACATGTTTTCGTGTTTCATACGAACCAAGAAGATAACCGGCGAGACGAGCGACACCTATTCGGACACCGACGATGTTGTCGCTGGAAAGCTGCTGGAGAGCTTGCCAATTGCTTTCGTCGGCCATATAGTTGTCCACTGGAGAACAAGAGGCCAGTGCTTGCTGGCAGGCGAGGTACCTGACGATGTACGGCTCTGAGCGACGTCGAATGCGCCAGTCGTGTTACGTACGTCATGCGTTTGCGAAATGAAGATGCGTAAGCCAGTTGCAGGATATCGTGCCGCAATCTATCCAGAACAGTTCTCCAGGGTCCGTCTGCTCGCTGCATCGATGTGACCTGAACAGCCTTGAGGGTAACGAAGCCTATGATTGATCAAACTTTGCTCACCACCGATATCGAGACCTCTCGCACGGTTCCAAAGTCGTCTTCCAGACCCCATTTGAGGATTTGATGAACATGTTCTGGATAACTTGGTGCGCCGGCGAGGTCATGGATGATTTTGATGATGCCCTCTCTGGCTCTCCAATTTCGTAACCACCCTTCTTCCCATACTTTTACCAAACCTGAAAAGATTGAATCCCTCGTTTCCCCTTCCCCTAGTGCGCTAACAAAAAGAGGAAGAGCGTCGATGGCCTTCAACCGAATATCGCCGTCCTCTACACATCGCATGGAGTCCCACCAGACGTCGACAAGATCGCTTCGAGCGTTCTCCGGACCGATGACCATCGCTAACTCACCCAGGCTTGCTGCCAAAGTCTTCCGGACCTTGATTGACTTATTCTGAGACAGTTCAAGGTACAACGGTCGCAGCTCTCCCCATCGGGCTCGACCCAATGTCAGCGCAACGGCAGGATAGTTAAATGCACATGCTATGGGGCGAACGGGATCTTCGTAAAATAAATCCAGCTGGGATGAGGCTTTCTTGAACCGTCAGAGACATGGCAAAAGAGGAGCAAGCAATGCGCTCACCGAGGGAAAGCGAGACCGGGATACCATGCATGATGGCCCGAGGAATTGGCCGCTCTTCTTGGCGCCCGAGAAATAGCGAAAGGAGTTCGTCCGGTGGGCCTCGTTCATCTGCGTGGAAAGAGTATAATACCTCACCAAGGGATTCGAGCACGCCAGAGCGAACAGCGGGTGCTTCGTCCCGTGAAAGTGGCACAACAGTAGAAAGAGCGATAGAACACCGCAAGGCGGGAGGAAGGCGGGCGAGTAGGGCAGGCAGTGCGAACAGGGATGAATGGCGAACGTGCCAGATCATATCTTTGCGCAGCATTTCGAATAGTGGAAGCTGCAGGGAGTGTGAACGCGTCGACCAGGATCGAAAGGGAAGCAGCACGCACAAGTGCGGCGATCACTAGTTCTTCAGGGATTACCTTGGCAAGGGCGCCAAGTGCGAAAGACGCCTCACGTCTTACCCAGTGAACTGGATCCCTGCCGCCTCGCTCGACTTCTCGAACAAATGCCCGCTGTGCGTCTAGCCGTAGCGATCCTAACCGACAGATGATGTTGGATGAGGAAATGAATAAACTGCACCTATGATATACGACATACCGCCTGCGGCTACCGCAGCTATCAAGCTCATACTAGATAACCGTCCCACAGATGCTTGCTCTCCAGGATCAAGATCTTCGTTTGTTTCTCCGCCTCCTTGCCGTGCGGACTGGGGCGTTCCGTTCGGAAAGCGAGCTTCCGCATCCGCGTGTGAGTCCATAGCAGGTGGCGTCCCAGCGAATGGTGTGTCGGGTCGGAACGACATGCCGGCGATGGACGAAGAGTCTCCGCGTGAAAGCTCAGGGCTGAGTTGGAACGATGGGACACTGAAGGATGATGTGAATGGACCTGTAGATGAGGTTGTGTTGGCAACAGACGATGAAGCAGGCGATTCATGCGAAGTAGGATAGGGAAAATATGGATTCACTGATGCTTGGTCACCCGCAAAGAACATTGGAGCACAATGTTGACCATCCGGGAGCTCCCCGGCTGGCGTACGGGCGGTCGCATCATACCATACTTCTCCGACATCCTCATCTTCTACTGACGCATCAAGGCGCCCGATTCCAATAACGAGCTGGTGTATGAGCTCTTCCTCAAACAACTGTCTTTGTATTCGGCCAAACAGGCCGCAGTCTGCGGGTTCGGCACTGGTTGACCCAGACTCCTCCGCGTCGTCTGCTTTTCGAATACGGCAAAGCAAATCAACGACGGTACATCTAGCGGGACCACTGACCATGCCGTTGGGACTGAGCAAGAGTGTTCCAAGAATGGGAGTAAATGCCTGTACGGATATCAATGTGACGTCGCAATCATCACGTTGGGGTGAGAGAGGCACGGTTCCAGGATCTGGAGGTTCTTCCACGAGAAGGGAGTGCTAGACACGAGAGATTAACCTCAAGTATAAAACACAAGCACGTGGTGATACCGTTAGAAACCACCAGAGAATCTCGACCAGCTCTGTGGCAAGTGCCTCCTTGACAGCCTCATCTAAGTGAGGTGTGAGACGCGTGGGCCACAAGTCGAGAGTGCAGGTACCTTCGTCCATCGCCAAGCTTGGGAGAAGAGGCAGAACGTACTCTGCTGCTTCAAGAGGAGTCACGTTGGCAAGAAATAAGGGGAGGGCGTGTGAAATGAAGACGCTGTGATATGGCTGTGAAATGGACTCGTGAGATAGATCAGAAAGATGGTGCGTACCGGTGGTGAGCAGATCTACTACGAGAAAAAAGGTATATCTTTTCAAGAGTGCTTAGCCCTTCGTCATCCAGAGTAAAGTCTAGCGCCAGGTCGGAAGCAATGAGTGCATCGGGAGACGGAATCGTCTCGATATCGCAAGGAGGGGGCAGGGAGGGCTGAGCGGGCTGCAGGGGAGGGGTGACGGGTGGAGGAGATGGGGGCGAGACGGAGGCGGTGACCTGCTCGATGGACACTATGGGAGCGTCTTGGGGAGGGTCTTCTTGCTGGGGGGACGTCAGGGGCGTCGAGGGAGCGGTGTAGAAAGGGAGTGGCGGGGAGGAGGGCGGGGAATCGAACGGATTGTCGCGAAGAAAGGGAGAAGGGAGGGGTGATGGTGCAAAGGCGCTCAGCGCCTGTTGCAGGTTTATGTGGGAAGGAGCGGGAGTGAGCCTCGGGGAGATGGACGGGGTAGGAGGGTCTTCCGGCGCGGGGTTAGAATGGTGGATTTGGACTAGGGACACTGCAATGCCCATGGAAATGGGATGAGGGAGAGAAGGAGAGGAAGGAAAAGACGAGAGACGGACTTTGGTGGAGGCCTTTTAAGGGCCTCGGGACGGAGCAGGGCGGGGGGAGAAGACTGGGGAGCACGAGGACGGGTGAGGGGAATCAGGGAGAGAAATAAAATGCTAATAAAATGGATCAAGAGTAAAACATTAGTGAATGTCGAGGGAAACGACGAGCAGAGAAGCGTCGGGAACGTGGACGACAGCGAGGACGAAGGAGAGATGCGTGATCGGTCGCCACGGGCGTTCCGGGCGACGCGGCGGACGTTGCGGCGCGTTCCGGGCGGGGTGTGCCTTGTGGACAATATTATGACATCACACACCCAAACCCGAATCTGGACCCTGACGTCATCAATAATTTGTAATCTACGTATCATTTACACAGCCACGCGATGCCATCACTGCAGGTTGCCCCGGATGACCTTATCCACGCATTCAGCAAAGTACCGGACGTTCTTTGTGTTCAGTCCCGCCATGGAGATCCTCCCATTCGTAGTCATGTAAACATGCGCCTTCTCGACCATCGCTTGCGACTGCTCCGTGTTCAGCCCCGTAAAGCTGCCACACGTCTTAGTATGTCATCCGCATCGAGTTAGCACACGCACCTGAACATCCCGATTTGGTTTGTGATGTGCTCCCACTTGCCCGGCGTCTTTAGCTCTTCAGTCAACAGTCGGTACAGCTCCTCCCTCATAGAAATAATCCGGTGTGCCATTGTTTTGATATCACGCTTCCACTCATTCATCAACTCCGCGTCATTCAGAATCAGTGCCATCTGCACCGACATATCGGCATCCATGTTACTGTGATCAATAAATCACTCACCACCCGCGCTCCGTACGACGGAGGATTGCTAATTTCACTCCGCTGCAGCACGGACAGCTGACTTTTCACTCGGTCAGCAGTGTCCTGATCCGCGGAAAGGACGTGTAGTGCCCCGACTCGCTCGCCGTACAATCCAGCATTCTTTGCAAAGCTCTGCCAAATTTATCCACGTGAACCTCGTGGCCCGCTGACGCAATGGTAGCACACACCTGACAAATGAGCATCGGGATCCGCCTCTCGGAAAAGTACCTCACGGCCCACGCGTCGTTCTCGAGGTCTCCGCTTGCAAACCCTTGGTATGCGCAGTCGAAGAGCGCATAGTGGTTCTTTGAGATGATCACCTCGGCTAATTCTTTCCATTCTTCCCTGGTTGGATCCACCCCAGTGGGGTTATGTGCACATGCATGCAACAAGATGATCGAGCGTGGTGGCGCAACCTCCAAGGTCGATTTGAAACCCTTGAAATCGAGTCCGATGGTGCGCGGATCATAGTACGGGTATTCGAGTGGATCGATGCCCACATTCTTGTAAAGCGTGTGGTGGACGACTAAGCAGAGCGGATCTCAGTGCTGGCCAGCACGAGAAACGTGGCATTTCGCTTACCCCATGTGGGAGTGGGCAAGTAGATCTGCTTCGGTCCGTTGAAGGTATAAAACTTGCTGATGAATAACCCAGCGAGGTGATTCGCTCCAGTCCCGGAGATTGTCTGCACGGACGTCACGCGTCCCTCGGCAATAGCAGGCGAGTCCGCACCCAGTATGAGTTTCGCGGCTGCCGATGTAAACTCGGGCAGGCCAGTTATTGATAAATATTCATGGTTGTAATTGGGATCTTCCAACAACCTTTCAGTGGCCTGCAGAATGCGATCATCGGATGAGAGTTGGTCCGCGGAATTCTTGTGACGACATCGCGGCACACCTTTTTAACGACGGGAAGAACCCACGGTTTCCCATCGTTATCTCTGTAGGCTCCCGCGCCTAGATTGACCTTTTTCGAGTACTGATCGGCATTGTACCCAGCCGTCAGCTTGAAAATGCTGTCCCACCACGTGATGGGTGAGTGTCTCGGTCTCCAACTTTACGAGACACACCTGTCTGGTGGAGCAGCGGGGACGTTTTGCCAGAGTTCTGCAAAGCGAATTGAGTCGCGATGAGGTGCATCCCACGAACGGATCAAAACTGACCGCCCGACATATTGGTCTGATCGGAGAGATGATGAAGGACTTGGTTGAGCCTGGAAGCCATAGTAAGTAAGATGATGGCAGTGGGGAGGTGAGAAAGACGGAGCGGTATGCTACGAGTGGCTCGTAGGTCGAGCGTCACATGTGATTTGGAGGGCAGCCCGATCGGCAGTTGGGTCGACTCACCTGACCGGATAGGAACGAAAGTCTGAGAGTTGAGAGAGGAGGCGGGGCGCGAATGGGGGTATAAGTAGCTGAGGACAGGCGGCTATAAGCGCATACCAGCCGCCCTCTCTCTCACAGCGGGCTTAGGAAACACCACCGACTTTGTCCGATCGGCAGCCCCAAAGGCCACTATATTGGGACAAGGACCGTATTTTACCGACGAGTGCCTTTCCAGGGTTGTCCAAACGCGCGAGGGTTTCAGACCGACGTCCAATGTCTCATGTTACCACAGGTTCCATTGACCAGTACCTAGCCACATTAAATTTAAAAACTTCGGCGTCCGTGTGACAATCAAGAGGAAGAGGGATAGACGTCGACGATGTCACGAGAGATAACAATGGAGATGAATATGTACTAATGAGGTGATAAATAATAATGATGCCAGAGTCATCGTCACGTTGATACGGCTAGGGTGTGGTAGGAAATGAAAACGGCGTGCGGATAGGAGGAGGGGTCCACGTCATGTCATGCTGTCGCCATCTTAGAGGCCACAGTCCGTTCGCTCTCAAGTTTAGCCTTGTTCCGCTCAAAGGCTTGCTGCCGGCAATCTTCGAGCTTGTTACATTTGTGGTGTTCCGGGAGACGGTGCTAGGGAAGACGATGTGAATCGTACGGAAACGATATGGTAGATCTGGCACGGACTGCACCACAGAAATCGGCTCGACAGTGGGGGCATTGTCCGACGATGCGGAGAGCCGCAGAGTTGCAGAGTGTTTCAGCTTGGAGTTGGCAACGCTTCTTGGTGGCCATTATCTGTGCGCTGGGAATGATCAAAAGAGTGAGGATGGACGGGGGAAATGGGATTTTACCTGTGTGGGGGAGTAAAGGAGACGAAGGATGTGGTGGTGATGGTGATGGTGGTAGCAGTCGTGAGGTGGACGAGTGAGAGGTCTTAAGAATGGGATATGTGGCACAGCTCTCCGGGACGCGTCAGCTATATGTGCACAGCCACACGACCGGAACCCAAATGGGTAACGTTTTGCCGGTTGATTACAGGGAACCTTTCCAGATCTCGACGCCTTCCCAGTCCGACATGTTCCAGTGTATCCCGGCTCGTTCCAGAGCTTTGCGAACCTTTTTCGTCGGTACCCGTGTCAGTGGGACGGGTGCACACGCGAGGGCGTGATCGATGAGCTGCGGATCCCGTCGCTCGAGTGCCAATAGGAAGAGAGGTGATTTCAGCGGCTCAATTTTACGGCTGGCTGCAGCCAGGGCTTGCACTGTGCGAAAGAATGGCTGGACGAGGGAAACATCGTACAGTGTGTCGCTGGATATAATTAAATCAAAGGGGGGTCCGAGCAGATCGCCCTGAGGTTCTGGATTGGCTCCGCAATCGCCGGATGTTGACGAGGATGCATCGCCAGCGGGTGTGACGCACAGGGGATCGTTCCACTGCCAAGCGTCGCACGCGACGTTCCAATCCAGCTCGCGGACTTGAACGAATCCAGCAGTGGTTGGGAGATGCGGTTGATTCGCAGCCATGTTGTACCTTAGGACAGCGTTGCACACATGCCGAGTGTCGGTGGCGAGGACATCATATCCGAGTGCGCCCAACACGAGGCTGATGGCAGGACCGAAGAGCAGGAATGCAATCACATGCGCGCACGACGTACACACGGTCAATGGTGCAGGGTCACTGGGCTAAGAGACGACATACGCACGCCGTGAGGCCCACCCCGCTTCCCAACTCCACGGCCCGCGGACGTGTTTGTCCCGGTGCTGGTGGTTTGAGATGCTGTGTCAAGTAGAAAGAGAGTATCTGACCACCGAGCCAGAGCGCGGTGCCGTTGCTGTGGCCATCGTTTGACTGTGCGAGGACAAAAGGAGGGTATACGAGGGATTTGAGGTGTTTCGTATCGTGTGCGGGAATGGTCTCTGAATGCATGCGTGTTTTTATTTTATTTTGTTGGGTTCGGGTGTTGGTTTGATTCGCAGTCGCACCGGAAATGAGCTTGTCGCGCTAAGCACACAAGTCCTTTTCCTCCTGCCAATTCACAGCTTGAAGTTCCCCCCTCGTCGCGCCGCCATGAAGGCCTTTCTCAACAGGTTCAACCGCGGTCTATCCAAGGACAAGGACAAGGAAAAAGACAAGGACAAGGAAAAGGACAAGGAAAAGGAAAAGGACAAGGACAACTTGTCGGATTCTCTCCTCGCCCGCGATCGTAGCGACACCAACACCCTCAGCTCTTCGAACCATTCAAACACAAATCATTCTCGAGAGAGAAAGGAACTCGCCCATCTTCCTCCTCTTCCTGTCTGGCCTCCTCATCGTCACTCTCTGATCCCAATACAAAGGTCCGCCAGTGCCGGCACGACTGGAACCACAGCAGGCACGCCTTCATCCCTCTCCTCCACTAAACCACTCCCGGACATCTCTGCTCGTCCACTTCCCCCAATCGAGGAGCCAAACGATGCCGACAACGACAGTGGCGTCGGTCTCCCTGTCTCCTCCCCCGTACCCCAAATTGCAGACCCTTCAGAACCCCCCTCCAAGTCCGCCGCTCGCAAGGTGGTAGAGGCAGCGGCCAACTCGGAAATACAGAAAAAAGTCGCATTCATCTCTCCCCCTCCGACGCCGTCAGGACCCTCAACCTCACAGCTTCTTCCTGATACAACCACGAGCCCCACTATCTCCGGATCACCAACTCAAGCGCCTGCGGCTGTCCCCCTCAAAACCACCGTCTCACGTTTTCAGGCTACACATGGCAAGGACACGCGTAGTTCTACATCAACTGCTGCTTCGTCCTCACGTACAGACTTAGGTTCCAAACCGACCACGACCAGCACATCCACCGCTCCACCCCCTTCTCTCTCCCCAATTTCTATCCAGAGTAACAAGGCAACCTCAACCCGAACCGTAGTCTCGCCCTATCCTGGCTCCGTCCGCTCTGGAACTCCTTACTCTTCAATGTCCAACACGAGCACGCGGATCCTTGCCGCCACCTCGTGGAGTGAGGGTGCAGAGGATGATCTCGTGAGTAACATCGGTCCGCGAGAGCGCACGAGACAAGAAGTTCTTTGGGAAATCGTTGCCAGCGAGGAACGGTATGTTTCTACTCGCCTATCTAAGCGTCGTCGCTTGACATGCGTAATTCAGCTACGTCAACGATCTCCAAAGGATGAAGGAAACTTTCATCGAACCACTCCTCCATCCCTATGCCTCACCGCCTCCTACCTCCGCATCCCCATTTGACTATGATGAATATACCTCTCCCCCTCCCCGCGCCGACTCTCCACATGGCTCCGTCGAGGCACTCCCCATCGCTGCTCGTTTCATGTCTCCAACTGGCTTCCGTTCTGATGGCACGTCTGGCGTCGCGCCCGATGCCAAATCTCTCGCGCCCACTACGCCAAACATTGACGACGAATCTGCCGACTCAGGGATGGAGGATGACCACCTCCCTGACTTGCAGAGCAATCGCATCAACATGTCTGCAAAACACAGTCATCCTCGTTCGCCGTATCGTGCGGCTTCGGCTTTGGCTGGCAAGAACGGTAGGATTAAAGAGTCGGTACCTTTCCCATCGCGATCCCACGCGTCGCTCCCTCCAGGTCACCGCATGAACCAGGCTACCGCATCTTCGCAGTCGCTCGGACGGCAGTCTGGTACTGAGCGGGAACGCGAACGGGACAAGGATCGGGAACGGAAAGATAGTGCAAAGACAACGCCAACCGTTCACAGCCGTCTGCTTCGTAAGCCTCGGAAATCACAAACACAGCCAGAGGGGAGCGTAGCTGTTCCTCCGCATCTCCTCCCCGAAGACCTACGAGTATGTCTAGAGGTCATCGAGAGCGGTGTCCTTGATGGACATGTCAAACTCAGCGAAGGGCTGAAAAAGCGATACGAGGAACAGTACCCCCTCGTTCGGTCGCTTGCAGACGTTTTCGTCTCCAGTGTACGTACCCATCTAATCACATTGAGCAACTGTTCATTTGGCACAGTCACACATCTTCCAAGGCTATGCCACTTACGTCCTGCATCTCGAGCGTGCTCTCGAGCAGGTCGATAACGCCCTTTCCACGGCAAGCGCGGCCAAGAAGCCCAAGAATCAGGATGCTGCTGAATGGCTCAAAGTGTGCAAATCATTGCAGCGGCTGGAAGAGTTGGCCGCCGATAAGGGCGAAACTGGTCTTGCAATCACACTGTCAAAGCCCTTCCAGCGTCTGCTCAAATACCCCCTTCTTTTCCAGAATCTTCTCTTTCACACTGATCCTAGCACTTATGAATATGAAAGCTCCCTCCAGATGGTCGCCGAAGTGGAGAATATCGTGCGAAGCATCGAAGACGAGAAGATCCAGAAAGAAGACCGAGATAAGACAAGGGACGTCTTTGCGCGTATCGAGGGTCTTGACAAGGTGAAACAGCTGGCGATACCAAAACCTTCTCGACTACTCGTAGAGGAGAGGCAACTCATTGTCGGTCGCGAGGGATTGCTGTCAACATCACCCAAGGCATCAACTCCCCCACCAGTGATGGCCACGAAGAACGTCAAGGGTAAAACGTCGTTCCGACGATTGAGCGATGTTCTCTCCGCGGGTACTGGCATGGGAAACAAAAAGGATCTGTGGTTGGTCGTCTTCAACGACGTCGTGCTGAGGTGCCAACGTACCGGGACCACATCGTTGCCGCTGGTGTCCAGCACGAATTCGCGTACGAACTCGTTGCCAGACATGCAAGGCAAGTCCAAGTATGCGACATCAGGGCGTCGAAACTCGCATACGAGGCCGCGGAACCTGTACAAATTTATCAAGGTACGCGCCAGGGCCTGCATTGTTGTTATTATTACGGCTCATGCGATGTTCCATTAGATCGAAACATGGGCGATTGGTGACGTGGTTCAACCAAATGAAGGCGTCGTATCCATGGCAGAGTAAGGTTGCCGTCATGTATCAATCATCACGAGATTCTGATCATTCACCAGTGTTGTCCGCTCCAAGGTAGAGGCGCATTCATCCCACAAGCCAAGGATGATCCCGCTTCCTGACGACGACGAAGATGGGGGTGAATCAGATGACTCTGATAAGAAGAGCAAAATGAGCTTTTCTTACTGGGGCGCTGACAAGATCACGCTCCAGAAGCCAGTTTTGAAACCCAAACAACATACCGTTGGCGGGTCTACCCGACGTGTGTCTCCAGGTGGGACCTCTTACGCACGTGAATCGTCAGCCAACGCCAAATTTGGCACCCGGCTTGTAGGTGATCAAGCTTCGCCCGCGCTGCGACCTGCAAGCAGGAAGGCGCAAGCAGCACCGAGTACCAGGACTCGTGTCAATATTTCGGACGACAGTCAGTCCGTCAAGGCGACTGTCACTAGCACTCGTAGCGGCAACCACCCTGCAAAGCGGCCCCGCCAGACGTCTCAGTCTAGTTCAGCCACCAAAGCCACTGTGACTGCCACCAACAAGCCTCAACTCTCCCCCGTTGCGTCGGAGGACTCGGGAGTAGTGTTATACCGCCAACTCGTCGCCCAGGACCCCTCGTTGACTCAATGATGTTCTACACTTTCCTTGTTAATTTTGCTGGCATGCTGCCTAGAAACCCGCCCTCCTTAATAACAGAGTTCCGTTCCGTTACATTCATCGCGTTCTTGAAATGACCCCATACATTGCACTCGCTTACACCATTGTTTTCTTTCCATGCATCATGACTGACACATTCCTTCCATTTTTCCGCCTGCTTGCGGCCGCATTTCTGTCTCAATTGGTACCCAAATGCTTGAACGATACCTTACCCACTTTCGTTGACGTTTCCTCTTCCTTTTTATCACATTCTCTATATGCGGAACAACAACATTGACAATCTAATTCTAATCCGACACTCTGATACCAGCACACCAAGCCTCGCTGGCGCGGTTACCAACGCAATCCATTTTTCTTTCCTTTCCTGTTTTCTCTTTTCATAAGCTTCAGCATGTATAGTAAATTGTCATCGTGTTATCAGACTTGTTCAGTCGCGTCGTATGCCGCGTTGTGAATGCTGACGCTACGTCCACTAGGGTCCGAGGCGCAACCCCAGTCGCCACGCGGTATCCAGCTGGGAAAAAAAAGAAACGGCCGCCATGAGGTCCTGTCAGACAAACCCTTGTCAACCACAACTTACCGTACAGCCGTCTCGGCCGCGACATCCGACGGGAAGTGAGCTATGTAATACAAAACGTGAGCCTCGCAAGATCCCAAGTAGCTATGATTAGCTTTGCGCCACCTTGAAAGATCTCCCGGATGAAATATGCTTCCTTCGTATCCGGGGTGTCCACGGGCCAGCGTTCCCCTCGTTGCGCGAACGCCTCGTCTGAAACGACTGCAGCGGCGTGATCTTTGATTCTGAGGTGCGGATCTCGGTAAGAAAAAAAAAAAAACAGACATGATGCAGGCATGGCAACATGTTTGCATGTGCTACTGTCGAACTGTCACGTACCCATCTATCCATGAGTACCCGACGCCGTCCGAAAACTGTTCCTTCTGGCGCCAGAGGATCGATTTGGGCAGGTAAGGCTGCCAGTGGGAACGAAATCGTGTCAATCGTGCGTCCCGGAGGACGTCATTTTGGTTTGATCAGGGTGTGCACGACTGACTCACCTTGCCGTCTGGGGAACAATCAAAGGATTTACGCAAAATATACTAGAGGGATGGTCAATCTTTTTCGGTCACTTCAGGTGGAGAAGAAGTTAGAACTGACCTTTTCCATCAGGGGATGGCCGTCTTCGTCGACCTGCTGTGAAGATCCTTTTGAGAATTGCTTTGCCTTTGGATCGATGTTCATCGTAGCATCGAGGAACGCCTTGTCAAGGAACGGCACGCGCGCTTCCAGTCCCCATGCCATCGTCGATCTATCGGACGGTCGATACATACGCGTGCGAGAGAAAAAAAAAGACGACTGACTTGTTGGCGCGAAGACAGTCCGCCGTGTGGAGGTCCTTGACTCGCCGCACACATTCCTGGTGGAACGACTTGCCGTCGGGCGCAGCGTGGAAATACAAGTAGCCTGCCACCGGGTGGAAAGAGATCAGCGCCTCATCCCCCGTGTGTGTGATGCGATGGTTCCGCACCTCCAAAGATTTCATCGCTGCCCTCCCCGCTCAACACCATCTTCACACCCGTGGCCTTGACCTTGCGGCTGAGAAGGTACATGGGTGTACTTGCCCGAACCGTCGTCACGTCGTACGTCTCGAGATGGTAAATGACGTCCGGGATGGCATCGAGTCCTTCCTGCACTGTGAAGACGAATTCATGATGAACGGTACCCAAATAGTGAGCTGCTTTCTGTGCCGCCAAAAGGTCGGGAGAGTGTTCCAACCCGATCGAAAACGAATGTAGCTGGGGCCAAGCAGCAAGCATCGCTGTACAGTCAAATCGTTCAGCAGTGTTAGAACCCCGGACACATCGGACGCCTAACCTCGTTCCGTCAGATCGTCTAATTTTGGAGTTGGGGGGCCGCTGGAGGCCTCGGCGAGTTGGCGCTGACGGGCCTCAAACTGCGCTCGAACAACTTTTTCTGTTTCTCGGGCCGCGATCGCAGCGATCAAGCTGCTGTCTAGGCCGCCACTCAGCAAAACGCCATAAGGAACCTCCGACATCAACCGTTTCCGAACCGCTGCTTCAAGCGATTCGCGAATCAACGTGTAGTCGACCGGCGTGCTGGGGACGAGCGCATTCTCCTCATCGCCGTCGAACCACGAAGGCTGGTAATAACGGGTGGTGGAGTTGTCCTGACTGTCAAACACATGACCAGGGGGAAATGAGATGATCTTGTCGCATTCCTCCGTGAGTGCCTTGAGTTCGGACGCGAAATAAACCGCCCCAGGTCGCTTAGAACTCCAGCCTTGGTAAAGAGTAGTGATGCCGATGGGGTCGCGGGAAGCAATGATCCTAGACGGCGTCACGGACTCGTCCAACAGGACGAAAGCGAACATTCCATCAAGGTATGCAGGAACGTTTTTACCATATTTCTTATACTGGTGTGCCGTGTATGAGGAGAGAGAGATAGGGAGAGATCGTGGTCGACGAACATACCAAGGGTAAGATCACCTCGCAATCAGAATGTGTCTTGAACTTGGTGTCTGAAGCGAGACTTGCGCGAATTGACAGGTGGTTGTAGATCTCACCATTGACGGTGAGGATGAGCTTGCCATCGTCGCTCACGAGAGGCTGGGCACCAGTATCTGTATACGTGTTAGATTGCTTTTCGTTTGCATCGAGAAGTGATACAGACCGACACCCACGATGGCGAGACGTTCATGGCAGAGTATGGCATCCTTGCCAGTATAACACCCCGACCAATCGGGACCGCGATGACGGAGACGTTTGGATAGTCCGATGAAATGAGCACGATCTGCGACCGGCTTCTCGAGGCCATGTACTGCGAGGATTCCACACATGGTCCACAGCGTCCAAGTTGCAGACAGCGATTTGCGTTGGTAGATGAAGAGAAACGTTTGTATCACATTTTCGAAATGACTCGACGTTGTCACGATATCGTACTAGATCGCGTAGTGTCACGGTGACATAAGGCTACAGTTATCTATGAAAAATCGATCAACTTTTCATAGAGTCATACTTGCTCTTGCCATCATCAATCGACTTGTTAGGATAAATTTACTAGATCATGGTCGGTGCTGTTGCCAGTGGTATCGTGTTTTTTTTTTGTCTCACTGCCTTTCTGCTTTTTGAAACGGCCTTGCAAGGGGATCGTCGGCTGCGTCCGTTTCGCCAGTAGCCACTGGTAACTTTGAAGAGGGGTGCTAGTAACTATGATGATGGTCTTCTCTTCTCCGACTCAGCCGGCCACAATCCGCACAGCTTAAATGGCCTACGAAAATGTCATCAAGCCGGAATGGGGCTATGATATATACACGTTCGAAGAAGCCATCATTACAAAGTTTTTTAACTGTTCCCCGGACGGAAGGTTCAAGGTGAGCGCTTGAGCGCGCCCAGACGAAAACGGCGTTTTCTGGAATTCTTTCATGATGAGGGCTCCATTTTACGCAGACCTATGCTGAACATGTTCATATGCATGTTCTCACGTCAATTGACCATCATAATCATTCGGGGGTTACTCAATCACCGGATGGATCATGCATTCGTTCGCCGGAGGAAGGATCCGATTTGACAAAAGAGTCTCCCTCGCCAGTCTGACACAGGTTGCGCGTCGGTTCGGATCCATCAGAAGTTCAACTTGACACTGTCCCATGCTATGATACAGCAACGGCGGTGCGGCGGCGGCGAGCCGCTCTAGGCACCTTGGTCATTCCGACTCCAAATCCCAGGTACTGGTAACTGAAGGCATCAGATTAGTGCCACCATGTTCATTTCGGGACCGTATCAGTCTCCCCACGGCTGGTGATCACTGCATTTATTCTCATTCTTCGACTTGGTTCATTGAGCTTTATGTGATGGATACATAATCCAGGAGCCGTGTATTCAACCGTGCATCCTGGATTTCATCACCGAACAGAAGCAAAGATGTCGTCATCTACACTCATCCATAGCCTGGGAATACTTTTATTTTGTTACCCCAGCTTTTGAAGGTGCGCCACTGTGCGCCAATCAGCTGTTGTCAATGCGGCGCTCACCCGAAGTTCCGTCACGGTACGTTCTCCGAGTCGGATTCTGAGTCACGTCATGCTACAACCTCAACATCCTTCTAGGTATCCGGAAAGGGGCAAGCTACTCGGGGCCGGAGCAAATGTGTCAATGAATTGTCACGAACGTTTAGCGATGATGTTGCTCCGCCCATAGTCTAGCACACTTTGGCGAATCTGGATCCGAGCCGTGTCCGTGTTATAAAGGCGCCATGACCTCGAGACTAGCCAGTTGAACGTGCACCATGTGTGGAATCCTCGCAGTACATAGCCTCGAGCGCCCAGTCGCAGACCGTGCTCGTTTCATTGGACTATCCAAACGTCTCCGTCATCGTGGTCCAGACTGGTCGGGGTGTTATACTGGCAAGGATGCTATACTCTGCCATGAACGTCTCGCCATCGTTGGTGTCGGTCTGTATCACCTCTCGATGCAAACGAAAAGCAATCTAACACGTATACAGATACTGGTGCCCAGCCTCTCGTGAGTGACGACGGAAAGCTCACCCTCGTTGCGAATGGTGAAATCTACAACCACCTGTTGCTTCGCGCGGATCTCCCTCCAGACACCAAGTTCAAGACCCACTCTGATTGCGAGATCATTTTGCCCCTTGTATGTCGTCGTTCATGACCTCTTCGCTCCTCGACTCATTCCTAGCGTTCTAGTACAAGAAGTATGGCAGAAACATCGCTGAATATCTGGACGGGATGTTTGCGTTCGTTTTGTTGGATGAATCCGTGACGCCGTCTAGGATAATCGCTGCCCGTGACCCCATTGGCATCACCACTCTCTACCAGGGCTGGAGTTCGAAGCGACCGGGAGTTACTTATTTCGCGTCGGAACTCAAGGCACTCACGGAGGAATGCGACAAGATCATCCCCTTTCCTCCTGGTCATGTGTTTGACAGTCAGGACAACTCCACCACCCGTTATTACCAGCCTTCGTGGTACGATGAGGACCAGGAGAATGCGCTTGCTCCCACCACGTCGGTCGACTATACATTGATTCGCGAAACACTTGAAGCAGCAGTTCGGAAACGATTGATGTCAGAGGTTCCTTATGGTGTTCTACTGAGCGGCGGTCTGGACAGCAGCTTGATCGCTGCGATTGCAGCCCGGGAGACAGAAAAGTTAGCTCAAGCGCAATCTGAGGCTCGTCAACGTAAGCTCGCCGAGAACTCTAGTGATCCCCCGACTCCAAAATGGGACGATCTGAGTGACCGAGGTCAGTTGTCCGATTTCTTTAGGTGCTGGTGCTAACTAGTTGATTGAACAGCGATGCTCGCCACTTGGCCACGACTGCACTCGTTCTCGGTCGGATTGGAAAACTCTCCCGACCTTTTGGCAGCGAAGAAAGCAGCCCACTTTTTGGGTACTTTTCATCATGAATTCGTCTTCACTGTGCAAGAAGGACTCGATGCAATTCCTGAGGTTATTCATCATCTCGAGACATATGACGTGACGACGGTTCGGGCAAGTACACCCATGTACCTTCTCAGCCGCAAGATCAAGGCCACGGGAGTGAAAATGGTGTTGAGCGGGGAGGGCAGTGACGAAATATTGGGAGGTGCGGAACCGTCACGCGACATGCAGGAGAGGCGTTGATCTCTTTCCACCGGTGGCAGGCTACTTATATTTTCATGCTGCGCCCGACAGCAAGTCGTTCCACCAGGAATGTGTGCGCCGAGTCAAGAACCTCCACACGGCGGACTGTCTTCGTGCCAACAAGTCAGTAGCAACTTTTCTCGCACTCTGAATGCCCAGATACTGACAGTGACTCGGATAGATCGACGATGGCTTGGGGATTGGAGGCACGCGTGCCGTTCCTCGACAAGACGTTCCTCGACGTCGCGATGAACGTCGATCCAAAGGCAAAGCAATTCTCAAAGGGATCATCGCAACAAGTCGACGAAGACGGTCGTCCGATAATGGAAAAGGTCAGTCGACGCTCAACCTTTCCCTGCGCACTGAGGGCTGAAATGTGACATTTGTGCACAGTATATCTTGCGTAAGGCCTTTGACTGTTCTCCAGACGGAAAGGTGAGTAATGTACGCCCAAACGAGAGGGATGCAAATGACGATGCTATATTCACAGCCCTACCTTCCGAGATCGATCCTCTGGCGCCAAAAAGAACAGTTTTCGGACGGCGTTGGCTACTCCTGGATTGATGGGTACGTGTTCGACTTTGCACAGGTCGTTGCATGTCTTACCATGAATCATCCTAGAATCAAAGACCACGCCGATGCAGTCGTTTTAAACGAGGCGTTCGCGCAACGAGGGGAACGCTGGCCCGTGGACACGCCAGATACGAAGGAGGCGTATTTCATCCGGGAGCATTTCGAAGGTGGATATGCTCGTACAACAATTAAAGCGTCCTGCATAGCTCACATTCTGCTTATGTAGCCCATTTCCCGTCGGATGCTGCGGCTAAGACGGCAGTGCGGTGAGTAGTTGACAAGGATTCATACTTTGGCGTTGCACATCCTAATGGTGGTCCTTTTTACAGCTGGATACCGCGCGGCGATTGGGGTTGCGCATCTGATCCTAGCGGTCGTAGCGTCAGCATCCACAATGCAGCATACGAGTGAAATGAATGAATCCTTCGACACGATAACTAATGTTGTACTATACTGAAAAATCTAACTGTATGTAACTTATGTATTGTACACGGAACTGTCGTTGATTCAGAAAGCTCGAAACAATAGCCGTCTTATTGCCCCATCGTGGAACTTACTTGGGAATCTTGATTTTTGTACCCCAGTTTTCAACGTGCGCCACTTGTGTAGGCTAATTCAGGTGCTGTTACGATGCTCACCCGTCCTTGGACGCCTTCTTGAGTATCATTCTAGGTACCCGGGAAAGGGCAAGATTCATCAAACCATTCGCTTATTTTGTGCAGTTGCCAACTACTCGGACCTGAAGAAACTTTGTCAATGAATTGTTACGAGTGTTTCATGACGAAGTTGCGCTGATGAAGCCTAGTACTGTACTTACAGTAAGCCATTCTTTTACATACATACATATTGTATGCAGTTGCAGTTACTCGGGCCCGAAGAAACTTTGCCGATGTATTGTCACGACTCACGAGTGTTAAGCGACGATGTCGCCATCGAATGAAAGCTAGTACAGTTTGGCTATAAACCTGGATCCGTTCGAGTCATGTCCGTGTTGGTGCCGCCATGACCTCCAGACTTGCCTGTTGAACGTGGACCATGTATGGAATCCTCGCAGTACATGGCCTCCAGCGGCCAGCCGCGGACCATCCAAACGTCTCAGTCATCGTGGTCCCGACTGGTTGGGGTGTTATACTGGCAAGGATGGAATGCCATACTCCCATGAACCTCTCGCCATCGCTGGTGTCGGTCTGTATCACCACTCGACGCAAACGGAAGCAGCGGTGTAATCATTGATTCTAGCGGGAAAAGTAAGACATACAACCACTGTACAAAGTCGAACACGTACCCATCAATCCAGGAGTACCCGATGCCGTCCAAAAAATGTTCTTTTCGGCGCCATAGGATCGATTTCGGAAGGTAGAGCTGTGAATATAGCCGCGTCATCTGCATTCCTCTCGTCGTGGTCGTTTTCCCAGCTGCTCACCGGAAGCTATGGAACCAGAAAAACAGAAAAGGCACAGCAGAATGTTCAATTTATACCTTGAACCTTCCTAAATTGATCATGAATTCGGAAAACGCGGTTATCGAGACATTGTTCTTTTGTTAGTATATGATAGCCGTCTTATTCCCTCTAGCAGTCCGGTGGTGTGGATGTGATTCCGAGTCGGGGAAAAGCGAGACGCGCGCATGATCGGCAAACGTGTCCAAGTTCCGAAGTCATGGCAGTCAGCTCCAACGACGTCCAACGTCTGTTCCTCCAAGCTGTTTTTTCTCGTGGAATTCTTTCCTTCAAGCATGCTCAAATTCTCTGGGAGCGATGCATAGCCGCTGTCAAAGGTTGGAATTCATCCTAACCTTGACCTCACTCATCGACTGACCCTTCAACATCTCACCCAAGCGGCCGCCCCCGCGCTCGACGCACGGTTCGACGACAGCAGACAAGCATGGGACAAGTTTGTCTCTGGCATCAACGACTCTCTCGAACCCCTTGACCTCGACTTTCGTCATTTGGCGGACGAACAGACCGGGGTCGAGATGTACGCTGTGGTACGCGACCCTCTTTGCGTCTCGCACCTGTGCTTGTGCTGACCCACACCGCTCGTTTTTGCATCGTGAAGGTGAACACGAGGGACGACGAGATCGCCCAAATGGCGACCGACTACACTCCTCTCGAGATCGCGTTCTTCAAAGCTGTCGTACGTGATCCAGTCACCTGGACTCGGACTCGGACTCTGTGTTCTGACCGGACTATCTGTCGACAGGTCGAACAAATCATGCTCGCACCGCACGACGCTTATTCTGTCTCGTCGCTCGCTGCCCTCCGCGAAGCAGGCTCCCTCAAGTCAAACATGACCAAGTCACAGGCCGAGGCCGTCCTCGGCAGTCTCGTCGCCAAGGGGTGGCTTTTGAAGAGCAAGTTGAGTCTCCTCCCTCGCGACCCGTTCTTCTTCGGTGCTGATACCAACCCCCTGCTCCCCCGTCTAGACGTGCCCGCTATTCACTCTCCACCCGCGCGCTTCTCGAGCTCTCGTCCTACCTCAAGTCAAACTATCCAGACGAGTGCCTCGAGTGCACGATCTGCATGGAGGTAGGGTCCTTTTTCCTTGTCCCCGACTAATTCTCACATCCAACTCGCTTCAGATCGTCACACGCGGCGCCGGCTGCAACACGCCCAATTGCAAGACGAAAATCCACTACCACTGCTTTAAAAAGATGCGCGTGTTGCGCGAGCAATGTCCCACCTGTACGTCCGAGTGGCCAGAAGACACCAAGAACCTACCGCAGGTAGGCGAAGCTGCCGTCAAAGACGGTCAGGACGACGGCCGGCGCGCGCGTAGGAAGAGCAGCGTCCCGAGTGATAACGAAGAGGGAGACACCGCGATGTACGAAGACGATCCTTCTCAGCCTTCCCAGCCTCAGCCGTCGCAGAAACGCGGAAAAAAGAAAGCCGTTGCGATGGAGGTTGACGAAGAAGACGAGGAGGAGGATGCGGACGAAGCTCCTCCGCGTCGTCGCTCTGCGAGGGCGCGTTAACGCTATAACAGCGTACCCCACGTCTTGATCTCGTCGGCACAAAAGTCTTTTCTCTATGGGATATGCGTACTTTTACCCCAATTACTTGTCAAGTACCGTATTATTGTTCGTCTATTGTCATTGTCCTCCGTGCAATCGCTCGTGGATCCGCAACGTGACCTTCGTCCGACCCCGTACCGAATGAGGTATCCACAAATCCGAACTTGCCCTTGCCCCAGACTTGTATGCGTCGTTTTTCTCTTTGGCCTTCACCAAACTCCTCGTTCCACTTGCGCAAGTCCGCGAGGGAACCCAGAGTTTCAGAGCTCGACGGCGTGATTTCTGTGAGCGCTTTTGTGAAATGTCTGAGGTGTATGGTCCGTGAGTAGGTCGTTAATGCAGCATCTGAGTCGTCTGTTGAAGCGTCTTGCGTCGGGGCTTCCGCCGTCGACTCTTTCCACGGTACACTGACCCCCTCTTTGACTGCGTCAAGAGCGGCAGATACGCACAGGTCTTCAAGAATCACTATGTTAGCAAGTTCTGAACACTCAAAAAAAAACTAAACGCACGTTTCAAATCCGACCCCGAGAAGCTCTCCGTCTGTCCAGCCAACGCCTTGACGTCAACGTCCGTTGCCAGCGTCTCGTCCCGCAGCAGTATACGTAGGATGCCTATAACACGACAAAGTCAGGACACTCTTTGCCGTGAACAACGAGACAACCACAACTCACCTTCCCTCTCCTTCTCCCCAGGCAGGTCCACCAACAACCTCCGCGGCAACCTCCGCAACACTGCGTCGTCAAGATCAAAAGGTCGGTTGGTGGCGCCAATCACCACCACCCTCTCCTCTACACTTGACTGACTCTTCAGCCCGTCCATCTCCTGCATAAACTCGGTGATGACACCACGATGTGCCATGGCACCACCCGAGTCGCGAGCGGATGACCGGGCTCCAAAAAGCGCATCAATTTCGTCCAGGAACACGACGCACGGAGACAAGCGACGCGCGAGGCCGAAGACGGCCTTCACGAGTTTTTCCCCTTCGCCGACGTACTGAGAAAATAGTCAGGGATGATTATGAACAGGCCAAGCAAAGTTTTGGAAGAAGACATACCATGTCCATAACGTCGGATGGTGAGACCATCAACATCCTGCAGCCGGCCTCCTTCGCGAGAGCCCGCACTACGAGGGTCTTGCCAGTTCCAGGAGGCCCAAATAGAAGACATCCATTCATGGTGTGCTCTTTCAAAATACCCATTTGGAAGGCTACAGGATGAAGTAGCGGGAGCGAAACTATAGTCCTCACAGAGTCGATCGTATGCGGAGGAAGATGGACCTGTGCAAATGTCGTTGAGAGCGTACCTATCCAAGTCGCATCAGCGTTCATGCACAACGTCCGTCATTCGATTCACCTACCCGCATCGACGATACAACCCAACAACCGCTTTTCATGAGGGTCGAGATCTTCGTCTTGTTTGACTTTTTCCACCACCTCGTCTATTAGCCTGTTTTCTTCGCCTTCCTCTAGTTCAAACGCATCTAATTCGTCTTCGGTGGCATCGTCTTGTTGGCTTTCGCGAGGAACACGGGCCCGTGCGTCTCTTGACCAGGCCCGACGAAGGTCACGCGACGAGCGTTGTGCTGCCCAGGCATTGTGTATCGCGGACCAAGGGACAGGAGTCGGTTCAAGGGATGCACCAGGCGTTTTGGATGTTGCAGAGGAAGGGACCGCAGGTGAGATGATGGAGGAGGACACAACACTTCCAACCGCTCGATCTGCAATTTGACGTATTGAAGACCAAGACTCGACACGCGTGCTCCAGTCTTCCCACATTTCGTGTTCCTCGGGATAGTGTAACGAAGTGTCAGGCTGGGGGTCAGCGTCTGCAGAAGATCCAACAATCTCCGGGTCTGCTTCGAGCTCCCGGTAATTCGACTCTGGTTCCTTCTCGGCCTCGACTTCTGAGTCGGCTTGATTCTCCGCCGGAGCCGTGTCGTCGCCTACACCCTTCGCACCCGCATCGAGCACACCTCCGATTCCTCCGACACCTAATCGCATGGCCAATTCGTTTACCTCCATTCGTCGCGTCATTCTACAGTTCCTTTCCGCACCATGATCCCGTGAACTGGGGAGTACGACAGAAGCCCGGAAGAACCTTCCAGAAGAACCGCCTCCCAAATTACCATCCTCCGTGTCTCCGGTTCCACTTCCGAGCATATCTAGGAAGGGTGATGCGCCCCCTCCCAATAAAAATATTGGTGGGCGCGGAGCATCAACGTCGGCTGAAGCGTACGGAGGAGCTGCTGGTGCAATCGCTTGAGACGGCCCGTTGGGTCCGCCGCTGTTGAACGGGAAAAAACCTGGGGGAGAGGAAGCAAAGAGTCTCGGGATTTCTTCAAGGAGCGCGGCATCCCCGTGCCTTTCCCATCGCCGCATACGCTCTCGAAGACGTCTTTCGCGGGACCGCGTGGCATAATCATCCTCACCCCACTCGGAAGGAGGTTGTAGATACGGGGCGCTGACGTTGGGAGTCGCGCTTGAGGAAGAAATCCCAGGAGCACGTGCCGTGTGCCTCTGGCGGTTATTGACTGGTGGCGGTTGTGCTCCAACGGGCATCGAAAAGGCAGGAGGAAATTGTGGCAGAGGGAACGAAGACGGACCAACAAGTGGTGGGGTCACACCACACACAATAGTCATTGGACAGGCGACAGGCGACGACGGACGCGCGATGGGTCCAGTCCTGCGCGCGCGTACGGCACTGAGGAGGTGGGGATACCAGGTAGGTGCTGTGGGAGCAAGGGTGGGGAAGTCCCGGATATAGACTATGCGTGGGGGGATGCGCTGAGGTTGCGATGGGTCGGAAGATGAAGGGGAGGGAATGTTGACGAGTTCGTCGAAAAAGGCCCTGATTCGACTCGGGGGGGTGGACGAACGAGAGGGTGCAAAGACTGAGGAAGGACGTCCACGAGACGCAGCGACCGGGGCTAGGACGTGGAGAGTCATCTGAGAAATACCAGCTGGAGAGAAAGCAGGTTCAGATTCTTGCTCTTCTTCGGAGACGGATGCAGCGCGGCGAGACGGAAAGGGAGGAGGAGCAGGATGGTAATGGAGAGGGTTTCTGGGAAGCTGGATGGCATTGGCCGCTGTGTGAGGAAGATATGAGCGCATGGGGGGAATGGATGGGGATGGGGACTGCACCTTTTCCAAAATGACCCCATTCTCCTGCAGCGAGATGGACAGAATCGATGACGAGAACCTCTGCACCGGTTCTACGGGCCAGCTCCCGAACGGTCTCATCGAGAACGTACTCGCCGCCCTCTACGGGGCAATACAGGGCAAGAGTTGGTTCAACGGGTGGACCTGCAGGAGAAGAATACGCGGCGCGGTGCTGTGTCTGTGGATGGAGGGCGATGTGTAGGTTGGTTAGAGCGTCTTCGAAAAGCTCTGGTGGGGGCAACACGGACGGGTCTGGGGGTGAGTCGGGGAGCCACAGAATGTCGAGTCCAGGTGGAAGCTGCGGTCTGTCGTCAGAGTCTCCAGTTAGCGCAGGTGGGGAGCTGGCTGAGGTTCTCTGTCTACGCAGAGTTTTCTCCGGTGCGGGATCAGTAGGAGGATCAGCCTCTGGGGGGGAGTCCGAGGCGGCGAGCACAGTCTGTTCTGAGTTCTCCTCGTCGATGACGGGCTGTGACGATGCGAGGCGCGTGAGCACCCTCGACGACGACCGCACGGGCGGGGTGTTGGCAACGTTGGACTCCTTCGGGGACTTGGTGCGAGCGAGGGTCAGCGTTGGCGAGGCGCGGGATCTCATGGAAGTCCTGAGGATGGTCCCCGCGAGCTGCGACGTCCTGCGCATCGTGTGTTGGGTGTCGTACGAGTCGGTACGACGAGCTCGCTGTTCGCCACTGTGTACTCGGGCTCGTTTTTGCTTAATTTCTCACGGGCGGTGACCAAAGTACTCACCCCCCTGTAATCATCGCTTGAACATGGGTCGCGACAGACTCGCAGCGCTCAGAGTACGTCGCGCATATACCCGACGCCGACATTGACGACGTATTCTCCTTGCAGGCTCAAAGGCAGGCTGATGCCCCGCAGGCCCCAATCGAAATGCAGCGGGTGCCCGTCGCAGCGCAGCCTAGTAGCGGCAGCACCCTGAACGGCTCCACGTCATCCATGACAGCATTTTATGCCGAAGTGTGTCTTCTGTCAGTCCTGCCTCGTTATCCCTGTTGACCGCCAGTCTGCAGACCGCTTCCATCCAAGAATCCATTGCCGATTTTGATGCAAATGTCACTGCTATTGCGGATCTAAATGCGCGCTCCCTGAATGCTCTCTCAGAAGAGGACTCTGCAGCTAACCAAGCGCGACTTGCTGAGCTTACTGAGTCTACCCGAGCACTCAGCAGCGCACTCTCAAATCGCCTCAAGGCCCTCAAGGTGCACCCCTCGGGGGCCGGTCCGCAGGATGCCGAGATTAGGAAGAATAGGGTGTGTCTACGCCTCATGGATTGCACTGGTGCCACTGAGCCGCAACTCCTCATAGATCACGCTACTGCATGGAAAATTCGTCGAGACTCTCCAGAGGTACCAGAACGTCGAACAACAATATCGCCAAAAGTACAAAGACCGTGTGGAACGGCAGTTCAGGATTGGTGATGTCACTTCTTTGACTTGATGACCGGTCGCTGACTCGCTCCTTCTCACATGCAGTCAAACAAGATGCATCTCCAGAGGAA
Source organism: Leccinum boreale (assembly GCA_038092235.1). NCBI lineage: Eukaryota > Fungi > Basidiomycota > Agaricomycetes > Boletales > Boletaceae > Leccinum > Leccinum boreale. The sequence goes on along the minus strand of JBBPPX010000035.1, from coordinate 5,069 downwards.
ATATCTGCCATCGTAAATGACACTGAGGGCAGCGGCAACGCCATTTTCCTCCAAGCTGTACATCTCTTCGTTTGACTGTTTTCTGATTGAATGCTGAATGCCCATAACATAGATCACATCTTCCAACAGGTATGGTGAATCGAGACAGGCATACCGCGAAGTCCAGGAGCGCCACCAAGACATTCAGAGAATTGAAAACACCCTGGCAGAGCTTGCGCAGTTATTCAATGACGTCCGCCCTTCTTTCTCAGAACGTATTTCGTGCTGACCATTATTCGGATGCAGATGGCTGTATTGTTAGCCCAGCAAGACGAGCAGATAGCCGCCGTTGAGACCAAGGTTGTTGGCGCCGAGGATGATACCAGGAGAGGGTAGGTGGCTAAATATCGTCGCTGGACTGTTGCTTACAAGAGCAAAGGGTCGAGGAGGTGGACGTCGCAGTCAAACACGCTCGCGCTGCTCGGCGGAAGCGATGGATATGTTTGTTTATCACTATAATTGTGATTCTGGCTGCTGTCGGCATTGGGGTTGGGGTGTACTTTGGGCAGCACCCACCAAAAAGTTCGAGTTCTTCGAGTGGAGGGTGATGGTACTACTTAAGTAGTACTACTAGTGCATATGTGTAGTTATTTGTTATACCCCTCCAGCTGACGTGATCGATTCCTGTTCCTGTTTTTCACCGTCACCGCCAAGTCACCGCGTCATAAATTTCCACGTCGCGTTACGGCGACGACTCCACTCCACTTCGCAGACCCCGTCCTCGCCGTCAGCAACGATGAGCAGACACTTAAATGGTTCAGCCCACTCTCCCGCCACCCGCAAACCTCGCAGACGGGATTCACTCCGACACGTCGATGCCAAAGTTGCAGTGGACCTCGCAACTGCTCAGACCTACTCCGAGAACGTCTTTCTCTTCATCCCCAACCTCATCGGTGAGAAGATTCCGCTCATCCCCGGTCGTGATCTCGTGGTCGCCAGACCACCCTGCTGAACCACGTCCGTCCCAATAGGCTACACGAGAATCATTCTCGCAGGTCTTTCCCTACATTTCATGAGTTATCACCCAAGATACTGCACTATCGCATATTGTATATCATGCCTTCTCGACGCCGTCGACGGACAAGCTGCACGGGCGCTAGGACAAGCATCAAAGTTTGGGGCGGTATTAGATATGGTGACCGATAGGTGCGCACCAGGCGCCCACGTTTCTCCCCCAGCCTGTGTCGCTGACCGCTGCTCGACAGATGTACCACGTCGTGTCTACTCTGCTATCTCACCTCCGCATATCCAAGCTTTGCACTCGTCTTCCAGTTCCTTATCACGCTCGACTTTTCCAGCCATTACATGCACATGTACAGGTAACGCACACCCCTAGTGCATGTTGGCCTAACTGACGCACTCCCGTTCCCCTAAAAGCTCGCTCGCGACTGGCTCTCGGAGCCACAAGCTCGTTAAGAGCGACGTGAGCCGCATTTTGTGGTACTATTACAACGACTCGGTTCGTATTTCAAAACTTCCTATGCTAGGACTGGGATTCTCAAAGGTGGCGAACAGCGTACCCTCTTTTTCATATGCGCGTGCAACGAGATGTTCTTCGTCTCCCTTTATCTCATGAAGTGGATACACACCCCTATCTCTGACTCTCTCCCTCTCGATGGTGTTCCGTTCCTGGCATATGTGGCCTCCTTCACGTGGCCTCAAGTATTAGCGCTCGTGTCTTTCCCTATATGCTTGCTGAAGAACGTCATCAACCTCGTCCAGCTTTGGAAGGCAAGCAAAATTCTCGTCGGTGTGGACCTGGCCGAGAGGGCCGCCGCGCGCGAAAAAAGTCTGTAAAGGGGACAAGCACGATTGGGGCGAGCCAGAGTTTGAATTCACATCTAGACGGGAGGATTTTCTGCCGCTGCATGGATACTATTTTACTCGATCGCAAAGGTCCGGAAGCAGCACTCACATTACACGTGAACCCACCGTACTTTTGTTGCTATTTTACACAACTATTGTGACTCGCTGCAAAATGTCATCCGCGACCCCCTATGCTTGATTCACGTTAGCTTATAAGTACATACACACTGCGTAATGGGACTTCTCATCTCATCTTCTAGTTACGTCCCTGCCAGTGAGCTGACCTCTACTTGTCTTCGGACATCTCAGCAATCTTCCTCGCCGATATGCGGGTCCATATCTCAGCTTCCTTCTTCCGGAGATGAGCAACGAGACAATGATCAAACTGCAAGGGGAAGTACATGTCAACATGCAGAAAAAAGATTGGATAACCTGACGCACAGCAGCTTTGAAATTCATGTTGATCGGCAAGCGACAGACACTACAAGCCACCTTGACAGGCGAGCGACACATCTCACCGTATGTGACCCTGTTCGGGTTCTTTCCCATCCGTTTGATCAGATTTTCAACTTTTCGGGATACTCGAACATCAACCTGGAGAACGTTGATATCCCGCGGAAGCCACGTGTATTCCAACTGGAGGCTTTCATGAATGGATATCTTTAATGTATTCCGATTCTCGTTGCACCTCTGCTTGTATAGGTGCTGATGGGACAGTGCTTTGTCAAACACTAACCTTTTGTTGCACTGTTTGCAGCGGAAAATAACTGAGGGGAGGCGAGACGGTTCCGACAGAGGAGGGAAATTCAACCTTTCCCGAGCAAACGACTCCAGTTCTTCTACGGCGTTCGAGCTCCATTTCCGGATCGCTTGAGGTACCACACGGGATAATCTCTTCTTCGCATTGTCTTCAAGTTCCACAAAAGGAACTGTCTCCAAGGAATGGACATCGCTTTCTAACATCGAGCGTACAACTGACAACATGGCGATGTCGATGGTCCCGGGTTTCACCTTCGCAGCAGGATCCTTTGCGAGCTCTTCTCAAATTCTTGGGATTGTGTGCTTGTATGCGTAGATATGACGGATCCAGGCCACTCCTCATTGGCTTTCTCCAACCGAGGCTTAATCTCGGCCCATTCTAAAAAGATCAAGTCATCTTGGGTCTAACACTCGGCAATGATTTACTAACCGGCAGGCGTCAAGGGTTCGGGTTTCCTTACTTCCGGCAATTGCGAAAACATGGGGGATTCAGATATATCGCTCTTTCCCGAGTTCAGTTCTGAGAGCATATTCTTTATGCTAATCTGGACATCAGGGCCAACGGCGACGAGCAGATATTCAGGACACACTCTTGTCTTCTTTGTTTCCTCACGGACGTGAGGTGCACAGCCTTGGGTCTCAATCTCCCCTCCTCCCATTTGTTGCATAGTCGTGCGTGCTGATGGTGGATGACGCTTGAACGGTTATCTCGAGGATGAGCCAGAATGACCCACCCTTCGAAAAGTGTCCCAAAATTTGTTCTGTTCGGCCACAAACTCATCCATAGGAACCCCTTTTGGTCGTTTACGACTCTTGGCGGTTTCTATATCCAGTCGAGAACAGACAGCAGGAAAGTAATCACAGGTGACTCGAATTGCGAAATCAGTCTCGTCAACAGCGGCGAAGTCTAACTGACAGTGAAACCAGGTCGTTGGGAGTCTGACATCGTAAATATGGGTGTAGGGTGAGCGGTAAGCAGGCGGGTATGGGATCGTCATGGAAAGAAGCTGTTGAGAGAGCGGTGATGCTAAGTGACTCGTACGCACATGTCTTGCCAGCAGTTCGAACAGCATCGCATCCGCAGTTGCCACTCGACGGTCTCGCAGGGACCGAGGCACCCCTGGGTACAATCGGCATCAATCAGCTCGGGTTGGAGGAATGACTCACGTGGCAAACCGGAACGAAAGCAAGGTGCGTGTATACGGGTGCCGAGATGATGTGATCCGGACAAGTAGGGAAGCCATCGACGTTGCTCATGACGCTAGTCCACAGCGTAGAACATTTATTGCGGTTTAAAAGGAAGGCATGTAATCCCTTTGTGGTCCTGCAAAGATGAAGGAGGTCCAAGGGTTCTAAATAGGGGAAAATCTGCTCCGAGGATATGATTATTACTTGTAACTTGTAACAACAGTCTAAACTGGGCAGCGCGCTGACCTCGATAAGCACGTCAATGGGCATGTTAACGAGCAATTGCTTCTTCTCTTCGGGCTTTGCGTTGCACGCCGCCCTACGTTTGATTGACCGTGCCATGATAGCTTAAACAGAGTACGACGTGAATGAGTGGTTTATCGATGCATACAATTTACGTAATGAACGCCCCTGTCACGGTTTAGGAATATAATTATATTCCAGAGGACACTGACCGGGTGGACGTCTCCCCGGCCACCGTACGTTTGTTGTTATTTTACATGTCAGGATATTGTGACTCGTTGCAAATGGTGTATTTGTGCGCAATCCCAGTGTGATTTATCGACGTCAGCTGATAGATACATACTGCATAATGGAACCCCTCATCTCTTCTTCTAGTTGCGTCCCTTCCAGCCCGAGGGAGCTGACATCTACTTGTCATTGCATGTCTCAGCAATCTTCCTCGCAGATATGCGGGTCCACATCTCAGTTTCCTTCTTCCGGAGATGAGCAACGAGACAATGATCAAACTGCAAGAGGAAGCACATGTCAACATGCAGAAAAAAGATTGGATAACCCGACGCACAGCAGCTTTGAAATCCATGTTGATCGGCAAGCGACAGATACTACAAGCCACCTTGACAGGCGAGCGACACATCTCACCGTACGTGACCCTGCTCGGGTTCTTTCCCATCCGTCTGATCAGATTCTCAACTTTTCGGGACACTCGAACATCAACCTGCAGAACATTGATATCCCGTGGAAGCCACATGTATTCCAACTGGAAGCTTTCATGAATGGACATCTTGGACGTATTCCGCTTTTTGGTAGTACACCTCTTCTTGTGAAGGTGCTGATGGGACAGTGCTTCGTCAAACGTTAACCTTTCGCTGTCGACACATTGATTGCAGCGGAAAATGACTGAGGGGAGGCTAGACGGTTTCGACAGAGCAGAGAGATTCAACCGTTCCCGAGCAAACGACTCGAGTTCTTCTACGGCGTCCGAGCTCCATTTCCGGATCGCTTGAGGTACCACACGAGATAATTTCTTCTTTGCA